>JAFIRS010003614.1:0-124480 GCA_018342105.1 Gonioctena quinquepunctata | reverse complement strand
ATAATTGTTGAATAATAACAAATAAGCAAAACAATTTAGCTGAGATTGAGGATTATTTCCCCAATGGGGCGCTTATAACTTATGAAAAAGGGCGAGTTTGATGATTATAATAATTATAATGAAAAGAAATTTTTCGATATAAATTTTTAAAATAAGAACTCGTTTTCAAAATATTAAAAACCAAAACATATTCAACCCAATTGTTTTCCCAACAAAGAACAAATGAATATAACCTCTTCCATTGTGTTTTCTCTTATCTTTCACTTTTATAATGGATTGTAATCAATTTTTTTTTTTTTCAACAATTGTCCCCTAAGTTCTAAATCAATGTTAAGAAAGTCTTTAAGATAAAAACCCCGAACCGGTTCCCTTTAAAATCATGAAATTACTCCCCGGATTCAGCAGAAAGAGAGGAAAAGCGGTGAAACATTGTGAGTTGCCCCTTTTAATTTTTTCCCCAATAGAGTCTACATCCCCAAAAAAGGTTGGTTTCCCCTGAACGTTCTGTATATTTTAAAAAAAGGAATTTTGGATAATGGAAAGATTTTTAAAAATTAAAAAAAAAAAGCACCCCAAACCCGACTCGAACCCCCAACCCTATGCCGACATAACCCTTTTCCATTGGCTATGGGCTTAAAATGAACCACCTCCGGGAAACACTTTAATTTAATGGAATTTGGAAAAAAAACGATTTTTATCAATGGCCATCGAGCCCCCGTTTTATTCCCCAAAAATTTGTCAATTACTTTTGTAGAAGATTTGAAGTGTCTCCAAACTGATAAGGTTCAGCCAAATATATAATGTGAAAGGGGAAATTATTGTCCGAGAGAAATTAAAAAAAAGGAATTTTGGAAAATGGACAGATTATTAAATTAAAGAAAAAAACACCTTTTAAGGGGGACTCGAACCCACAACCCTATCCGGGGACATTTTTACCATTGAGCTATTAGGCTATAAAATCGACAATAAAAACACATTACTTCCTTAATTTTTTAATGTGAATGTTGGAATGAATCGAAAATCAACGATTTATAAAGGGGGCACGACCCGACCTATTCACCCAACATCATCGTCGAATTGACCATTTCAGTAGAAGATCTAATGATGATTCCAACCACGAAAATTTACCAAATATATAAGGAGTAAGTTATTGTCGGAAAATTATAAAAGGAATTTGTAAATAGACAGATTATTAAATTAAAGAAAAAAAAAAGCATCCTAAGGGGGGACTCGAAAATCTGTATTTCCACAAATTCCCTTTTTTTATTTTTTCGGACAAAATTTTTCCCAAATTATATTTTTTTTATTCTCATAAAATATTGTTTTTTCAGTTGCAAATAGATATATGCCTAAATGTTTTTTTTTTAGTGAATGATTAAAATTTAAAACATTTATTAAAGGAAGTTTCAAAATTTTTTCAAAAGAAATTTTCTTTAAAATTATTAAAAATAGTGAGTTTATTAAATTCCTTAAAAAAAAGTTTGATATTTTTTTTTGTTTAAACAATATGTTTTGAATAAATAAATAATAAAAACCTTCACTGACAAAAAAATTTCCAAGGAAAATCCAAAGAAATTAAATTTTTTTTAAAGGGAAATTGCGTTTTAATTAGGAATCATTAACCAAATGGAATATTCATTGAATATTACAGAAATAATGTGTTTCCAAAGTTACCTGATTTGATCAGGTGAAATTTTGATTAATTCGTACATAAGCATATTAGATTGAATTTCTTATTTTAATAATGAATGGTACCCCCGTACCAATTTGGTTTCATTAAAAAAAAATGTGTATTGTCCCAAAACCATTACAAAAAATCATTTATATGTCAAAATGAATTTCATTGAGTTTTGACTATATACGATGTTAAATCTATCTTCACAACTAAAGGAAAAAGGGTACCATGATACTGTTACACCTGGTATGTATAAAAACATTTTTGTCCAACCAGGCCTAGCCAATTACAGGACACAGTATACAATTTGATGAAAGTGTAAGTATATATATCATAGAAATATATATACATTTACAATAATAATATAATAAAGATAGTAATCATACATTCATGGAACATTCCCAGAAAAAGACAAGAAATGAGAGGAAAAACAAAAAAAAAAAAAAAGGAAGAAAAGAAAAGGAAAAAACAAAACATGGTTTCAAAAGTATTTGATTTTAGTTTATATATTTATATAGTTATTGTTGCTTCAAAACATAATTTTTTTGATCTCTTTTGCGTGTTCAATATATGTCAACTTTCTGGCAGATTTGATTGAAATGATTACATTGCAAATAAAGGATATTTTATTAATATATTTATTCTTGGTGTTGGTAAATAAAACATGGTTCATTTCTACCGTGTTACATGAAAGTCTAGTTGAGATAGTAGTTTGGGTGAGTTGACAAGACTGTTTATCAGTTTGTAAAATGAATATGCAAGCCTAATATGTTCTTCTGTCCCTCTAGAGAAAGAAAAATTTACACGCTTTAATAATATATTATCATCTATACCTTGACATATTTCACTTAACTTCGTGGACGATTCGAGAGATTGAATGTGACCAGACAAGACAGCATACTCTAGGTGGAATCTGATGAATGAATTGAAGTGAGTGATAAACTTTCCATGTTTTTCAAGTCTTTACAGTTTCTAAATATGCCAAGCATTCTTTTCAGAGTAGATACACTTTTCTCATGTTGAATGCAAATGAAAGTTTGCATCAAAGATACTCCCAAGTCTTTGCAACTATCAGTTTTTTCTAGTAAATGATTATTTATTGTATAATTGCATCAAGAGTGATGTGTCTGTTGGAAAAGGTGGAATATTTTACATTTACTTAAATTGAGTGGTAATTTGTTTGCAAGGCACCAGATGGCTAATTTATCCAAATCGTTTTGTAGTATTTGACTGTTGTTAGGTGACTCTATAACACGAAAAACTTTCAGGTCATGGGCAAATAATAGAATTTCACTATCCATACTCATTCCTATGTCATTGATGAACAGGAGAACAGTAGAGGACCAGGTTGCTTCCTGTGGTCGCCACTGGTGGCATTGTATTCCTCAGATTCGTGTCCTCTATATTCAACAAATTGAAATCGATTCTGAGATAAGAATAAAAGAATTGTAGTAGACTTGAATCAAAACCAATTTCATTGAGTTTAGAAATGAGTATAGTGTGGTCCAACTTGTGGAGCCTTTGAAAAAATCTGTTATAATGTGTCCACCTAGAGCTGATTTTCTAAAGAACTTATAGTTTGTGTAAATGTTATTAGATTGGTAATAGTGGATCTTTTTGATAAAGCCATGTTGCTCAGAAGTAATTATATTTGTACCTTAGGGAGAAATTCTATTATATATACATATCTCAAAGCCCTTCGCAGTTACATAGCAGTGATGGGTCGAAAGTTATTCATGCCATTTATCTCCTGTTTTTAAAATGGGAATAACCTTACTCTTTTTCAAACCTGTGGAAATGTAATTGTCTTTATGCAGTTGAAGATTATTTGAGTGGCTTCTAGAATGTGAGCAAATCTTTAACTAAACCTTTGGGATTCTATCATAGCCACTGGTAAATTTATCTTTCAACTTTTTTAAAGCTAATACAACTTCGCTTTCATTCACAGAATTAATACTAATCACAGGTCTGTTTGAAACTATTGTTTCGTTCTATCAAAATGTGTGTCAGAGGCTGGATAGCGCTACTGAAGAATTTTGCAAAGCCATTGACAATGTTTTCAGGATTGTTGTATTCTACATTATTAAAGTAAATAATTGCGGACATCCGGAGAGTGGCCTCTGTTATTCTCTATGAAAGACCAGAATTTCGAGGGATCTTGTTATAATAGAGTTCTCAGAATCCTGACATATTGCTGCATGCAACTTTTTATATCCTTTAATCTGTTTTCAGTAAGGAGCAAAATTGACTTCTATAAATACCTAAATTGAATTCTTTCAATTTCTGGAATATTTTATTTTTTCTTTGATATTACAAATAATATTACTATAGAAATAGATTTATTTGAAATAGATATCCTAATATACATAAAGAAGATACAAATATATAAATTATAACAAGATGTTTGAGACATAAACAATAGTAGATTTAAAATGTATGTGGTATAAAGTAGTAGTAAATGATAAAAATGCTAAAAAATTATGACCAACTCAGTTGGAAACATAGTGCGCTCGGAGATATTCAGCTAAGGAGTGTTTGAAGAGATGGAGGGAGTTAATTTAATTAGGAAGCTTATTATAGTCCAAGAGTCCTCTGTGAAATAAAGAGTTCATTGTTCTTACAAGGTTAGTTTATGTGGATGACCAGGTCATTTCTACCTCTTGTAGCATAATTGGAATTTGGTGATTATAGGTAATTAATTCATTAAAGTAAGATGGTGTTCTTCCAGTGAGTATTTTGAATATGAAGATCATTGAAAAATAGTGTACTCTATCATTTACTGTCATCCAATTCAGAAGATAAATCATGATAACATAGGAGTATACCTATTACATTTTAATAACAAACACATACCTCTGTTCTGTAACTTTTGAAGAATTGAAATACTGTTACCGTCTAGCAATGATATTAAACTTGCACAGAAGTCAAAGTGTGGTTGGATTATCGATTTATAAACTGTCAAATTTGATTGGAATGTTAGTTGTCTATTAATTCTTGTGAAGAAAATATTTTTTTTCGAAATTATATTACACACATACTGGAAGTGTTTTTTCAAGTTCACAGTGTTATCAACGATAAAGCCCAGGTATTTGAATTCTTCAACAATTTCAATAGTGTCACCGTATATCTCAATATTTATGGAGTTAATATCAATAAGGTTATATTTATATCGAGTTGTCATTATCATAGCTTTAGTTTTAGTGGTATTTAGTTTGAGTTTGTTTATGTTCAAAAACTTCGACACATTGTCTAATGTCAAATTAATTTTACGTACAGCACTATGAATGTCAACATCGCTAGCTGCGATAAGAGTATGAATAAAACAGGACCAAGTTCACTCCCTTGAGGGAAACAGGACCAAGTACACTCCCTTGAGGGACTCCTGTGTCAATTGCTTTTAGATTTGAAAGGACATTGTTAAATTTAGTACACTGGGATCTGTTAGTAAATAGCTTCTAAACCATTGCAACACACTACCAGATATTCCATAATACCCTAATTTTGAAAGCAAAATTGATATATCTATAGTCTCAAAAAGCTCTTTTGAAGTCCAAGAATACAGCAACTACATATTTATTGTCATCAATTGACAGTTTCCATTTGGACAGGGTAAGTTGGAGAGCAGTTTCACAGGAGTGTTTAGATCTGAAACGTGATTGATATTCCATCAATAGGTTGTTGCCTGCAATGTATGTGCAAATTTGGTTATAAACGGCTAATTCTAGAACTTTTTCTAAAGGTGGTAAAGTGTTAATTGGACGGAAGTTGATGGCTTTGTTTGAATTGTTTAATTTAGGCACAGGGACAACTGTACTAATTTTGAGTTGATCGGGGAATTGCCCATTTATCAAAGAAGAATTGACATAATCAAGAATTACGTGACCCAGAACAGATAATATGTTCTTGAGAACCTTGTTGTTCATTATATTAGTGTTGCACTTGTTATCCAAACTGTAAATAATTGATTTCAATTCCTTCAGGGACAAACTTTTGAAATCAGACAAATTGCATCCAATCGTTTGAAGATTTTTGCTTGACCAATATGGGGAAACCGGAATTGTTGCTTTAATATCAAGAATACTATCAATGAAAAAATTGTTAAAGTTTTCGGCTTTATCTTGATCAGACGTCACTCTCAGCGCATCAAATATAACTACATCAGGAATAGGACTATTATTTGGTTTAATAAGCGTTTTCAGGGTTTTCCACATTTTCTTTGAATCATGCGAACAATCTTCAATCTTCCGTTTGTAGTAATCAGATTTTTTTGTTTTCAACAAATTAACTACCTCGTTTCTATAACTTTTTTAAATGGCCTAATTGAGTTGTTCATAATTCACATTTCTACTATTTTTGAAACTTTTGTAAGTTTTATCCCTATTCCTTGTTGCAACGAAAACTTCGTTATCATACCAAGGCAATTGGTTTTTATATTGTTTAAAAGATTTCAAAGGACTATTAATATCAATTTGTTCACTGATGTTCATAACAATGTTAGTATATATCGTATCACCATCATTCGAGTTCATATTCCTGTTGCAATCGGTTAATTTTTCATTTGAAAGTTCAAGTTTTGTTTTACTAAAATCCCTATATAATTTTTACAGTGTGAGAGTACTGCTGAATGGATTGGAATGAATTTCATGGACTGAACACTGATTTAAGGTCGACAAACGAAGACAAAATCAATCAATGTACTAACTACTATTGTGACTCTTGTTGGTTCTTGAATCAGTTGCTCAACCCCCATATTTGCAATAAAATTCTTGAATTTTTTCACCATACTATCATTCACATCAAAGAAGTTCAAATTGAAATCCCCTATCAATATGCATTTGTATTGTTGTCTTAAACCATGGTGGATATTTTCTTTAAAAGTTGAGTTGACGTGGAATTAGCCTATCAAAAATCTCATACAACACAGAGTAAAAACCATATAAGCTGCATTTACATCCGAAATATTTTATAGAAAGTTCCAATCAGTGTCTATTAGATCTGAGTATAACCCAGGAAAATTAGCTTTTTTAAAGTTGTAATTGAATGTTTCTGTGTTGTATGAGACAGAGAGATGCTCGTTGAAGTCAACTGATAAATTCAGAGGGGGGTGCACGGAAAAAAAGAATTTGTTAACTCAACCAAAATTATTTGGTCAATTTTATTGACTTGACCCGACTAAATAAAATGCATCCCCAAATACAGGTGAATTCGATTGATGGAATCATTATATTGAATGAATATTTGTTTCAACACAAATATAATATTTATTCGAATCAAACAACGGAAATAGATTAAAGAATATTATACGGTTTGAATTATTTGTGTTAGATGGCGATGTTTTCGCACAACTGACCCTGACTTAGATGATGTTATCAATTAGCAAAGCCCACTTATCATCGTTGCGACGACTGGACTCAAATGTCTGGTGTAGGCTTTTATGCTTGGTTGCCATATTTGTCAATAGTGGATTAACAAAATGATTACTCATTTGAACGACTATTTTTAGTGAAGAGATCAGCAGACATTTTGTTGAATTCATCAATTCGACATAAATACTTGTTTGAATGAATATTTTTGTTAAAGCAATCAACAAATTTTGTAGATCTGTTGATTCGATTCAACAAAATAATTACATGGTTGAAACAACATTTCTGCCAAAACGAGTTATGAATAGAGTTGGTCGAATAAGATATTTGGTTCATGTTGATTGAAACTTTAAATTTGATCCAAAACCAAGAAATAATTTTACTCATTTCGAGATTATATTTTGTCGTGCATATACGACACTTTTATTTGTTTGATTCAAATAAATTTTATTTAATTCAATTTTTTTTTTCTGTGTGATGTTTACCCTCTGGAACATATGGCAGAGGGTCTCTCTCAATGTGGGAGTTCATGTTAGAGAATATCAAGTCCAATAATCGACCAGAGTCTTTCAAAATCGTGTTATACTGTTTGATATCAAAGAAGTTCATGAATTGTTTATGTTGGCTAGCACTACATTATTTGCAAGTTCGGGGGAGTCTCTGGTAATGAAGGATTAGTAAGTTAGTTCTATAAAGATATTCTAATGACTCAATGGTCTCAAGTAGGTTTAGGAATTGCATTATGTTAGCAACAGGTCCTACGTAGATTACAAATACATGGATAGTCTTACGTTTACAGATTACTTTAACACCAACTATGTCCATGTTGTAAAAGCGGTCACGAAACTGCGTGAGATTAAGTTCAATTGCATCACAGTCATTGCGCACAGCCAGCAGAGTACCACCACCACGAGTTACATTGTTCGCTCTTAGGTTACAATCACTTCTGAACACAAAGTAGTTTTCTCCAAAAAGTTCGGAGCTGTAAATGTTAGATTGTAGCCAGGTTTCCGTGAGTGCTACTATCTGGAATTCAGATAATGAAGAAGATTGAATAAATTCTGGTGTTTTGTATTCAGGCCTCGGGTATTCTGATAGTAACAGTGTAGTTGTTGGTCAGTGCTCAATTTGGACAATTCTACAGGTTTTTTGTCAGGACTCGCGGAATACCGCCCATATACTTAATGAATACCTCTTCTCCTGATCCACGCCTCTCTTACATCTCATTTTTGACTTTCTGAAGGTGTTGCAGTTGTCGAGGGGTTAGGTCAGCATCAATAAATATTTTTCTAGCTTTATCAATATTCCGTTTATTTTTCTGCACTCTACGAGCCTCATCAGTACTAGAAAATACTACTTTCAGTGCCCTAACACCATTTTTTTTACCTTTTCCCACTCGAATAACTTTGAGATTTCTATCCTGATCTTGATTAGTTATTTCTTTGACAATATCTTTTATTTGATCCAAATCTGATTTATCAGGTTCAGGTAAGTTATAGATCATGACATTGTTTTGTCTTTTTTTACGTTCCTTTAGCTCCGTGATGATCAGCTCTGCAGTGCATTCTGGTTCACGAGTATTCATCTGGACTTTTAGAGTTTCTTTTTCAGACTGCATCATATCAATTTATTGTTGCAGCTTTGGAATTACCTTGATTTCACTCAGGCAGTCTGGGCAATAGTGTTCCAATAGTCTTTGGCCTTTTAGGTCCATAACTTTTAACTCCGATGCATTCAATCCACTACTGCAGTCTCGCTGTACCTTATTTGTGCAGCTGTCACATCATACTGTGGGGCCATTCAAAACATGATTACACTTTGAAAAATTTTTGTTCAGTTTTTATCTAGGAATGAGGTTTACTTCATTGCATTTATCTGCAATTTCTGATTACAGAAACCTTTGAAGTTATGAATGATGGGCACTAATAGATGTAATAGACTAATCTGCAGAGTTTGATCTAAGTACTCACTTTTGAATAGTTTAATGGAAATTAAACTATGAAAATTCGCAAAATTATCGGAAGCAACTGATTCACGTATTCACACGTTCACGACTTTTTTACTACTCATACATACATAGATTTCACTGGAAAACTGAACAGTATAAAGTAAATAAGAGCTACAAGTTTATTTAGTTAAACCAAGAGAACAAATATTTTCGCCTTTGTATGACGATGAATTAACTGGCTTTACAAGCAGATTCATTTGATTTATTGAGAATTGAGTAGAAGCTTATACTCATACCAATAGTCTTATGTCTGGCTTATGCTCATAGCCATTTACTTCAGCTTCATTCATGTAGCCCTATGCTTAAAGTATTCTTACTATTTAAATAAAAAAAATGCCTCATTATTTTGTTTTTTTATTATGATTAGCTAATGAGGAATCTATTTTAATTTTTTCAGGATATTTGATTGGGGGACAGGTGCAAAAACAACAACAGGTCAAAATAAGTCTTCAAGAAATACCAGTAGCAAAATAACAGCTTTAGAGTGGATAAATAGTCAAGATATAGCTATGTTGATGGTAGCTTCAGATGATGGTGGCTTAAGGTTATGGCGTCCTAATGTGGGATCAAGTCGTGAACCTTCACTTATAAGTGCCTGGCAAGCTTTCAATGAACTGAAATCTAAGTACTCAGGTAAATATAAAATACGTCCCATAAGGAGGAATGCTCCATGCTTCTTACACTGATGAAACACTGTGGTGTCCCCATTCACTTTAAATTTGGATTGACAGCAATATTTTTTTATACAGTCCACGGCTGCTGAACTAATCCACAAGGGATAAACGAAATCATTGTTGTGGTTTTCTACAAATCATGATTGAAATTACTTTGAGTAACAAACCAAATTATAAAAAAAAACAAATTCGTCCACTACCAAATATATTTTGTTTATTGTTTTATCACATTTGTTGTTGAATTAAAATAGATTTTCATTTAAAAACCACCACCAAACATATTTTGGTTATTGGTTTGTCCCCACCTGCAATAACTTATAACATTCAAGTTATATTTATATTATAGTATATTTTATTATTTGCTAAAGTAGGTATTGAACAAAAAATATTGCATGGTGCATTCTACATTGCTGAAACAAAATTCTACAGATTATCGACCTGGTTTTTCTCTTTTCAGTTAATTATTTTTATGCAGTCGGTTTTTTTTATTATTTGTTTTAAAGTGTGAAAAATCGGGCTATAACAGGAATTAAACATGTCAAGAATTGGTTAGATACTCATAAATTGTCACTTAATGTGAATAAAACAAACTATTTCCTTTTCCAAAACAGCCATTGATCGTCCTCACTTTAATGAAATTGTATGTGATAACATAGATTCTGCAATACATGAAACAAAAAGTACCAAATCTTTGGGCATTATTATTGACCAAAACTTAAAATGGGACCCTTATGTAACATATATAACAAAGAAACTAAGATTCCTGATCTATAAATTTTACCTGCTCAAACAATTTCTCAACTTAGACGTACTGATAACACTATATCACAATCTAGTTGAAACCATTTCACGTTATGGAATGTTCCCAACAAACATTATAGGTAAAATTTACGTCATTTCGACCTTCGAATAGGTCAGCGCTCTAATTGGCGAAGGTAATTATTACGTTATAATTACCTTAAATTTACCATTATGGGGAAAAAATGGAAGTAATTCAGAAGTCGAAATTTGGGAAATTAAGACATTTTTCCTTATAAGTTGAAGGCATAAATAGGTAAAATTGCCTCCAGACTAGTCGACTGATGGTAAAAATGTAGTCATTTTTACCTATTTCAGGTTATAAACACTGTAATGAAACACACAACAAACCATGGCAGGTTAGAAGAAGATGATAAAAGTTTACTGTATATTGTGTATCTTAACCTACATGCTTATTCGTGAAAGCGTTGAAGTTGACATGAACATGGCGTATGAAGAAAAAACTGTCAATAAACATATAGCAGATAATGCAATAAGTGATGGTTTCAGCATTCACACCTAGTGGTGATTTTATTTTCGATACAAACTTTTCTGTGATAATGTTGATTTTTACTCGTCTAAAACAAGTGGGCCCATCAAATTATTAAATTTGTATGAAAAAAAAACATTAATTTATGTCTACTTTCACAACTTTTTCCATCAAACACTTCAAAAACTGATTTTATAGATGAAGTATGTGTATACATATCATATTCACCTATTTTTTGACTACCAATCATTAAAATGTGGTCGATTCAAGAAAATTATGTATTATGTTTACAATGGCGGAAACGGTTCAAACCGAAAAATATGGCGTATGTTCTATATGGGACCTATATGTCGAAATTCCTTAAAATTTTGACTATGAGAACACATAGTCTTCGTTCAAAGTCGAAAGTAACCTTTATTCCTTACTTTGAAGTCCATTTTCCTTATCTTGGGATTTCAGACCCTTTCACATTGTGGTCACGTGATGAAATACAATATATGTTATTGGATGTTTTTTCATGCATGTCTATACGTTTCGTTCTCTGGATGGATTGCGAATCGTGGATAATAAATTTATATTTTACTTATTCTATGTTCTGTGCAGAAACACTCAAATGTCAATACGGGGTGAAAAAATCAATATGTTTAATGGTAAAGCCAAGTAACCTATAGTTACTCAGAGAAATGGATATAGACTAGAAAACCCTGTAATGAGTGTTTATTCTGAAATTAAATATCAAATCCATCAGTAATGTTGATAATAGTACGCGATATTTATATTTCAGTGCACATCTTCCCAGAATAGAAACCATGATTAATGTTATGGTCTAATGAGGGAATCTCTTTCCGAAGAGAAATAGCCAATCATAACATTTTAAATATAAAATGGTGTGTTGTGATTGGCTGAAAACATGATTAATGTTATTAGTTCAGTGCACATTTCATGCTCCCATGCGGTGCCGAAATATACAATTTATCAGCCAACTGTAAATACCATTTAAAAATCGACCAATTATGATTTGCTTGATTTTGACTTTTCCGGAAGCCACAATGATTGGTTTTGAAATTTTCGAAGCCATGGAAACTCATCATTTCAACATATCAATCTCTTATTTTTGTTAAAATAAATTTTCTATTTGATTGGATTTTTTGCGTATTCAATACCATTTTTTTATCCATTTACTTCAAAACGATGAACTTCATTGAATTCCATTTTGTCGCTGCATCATTGAAAACGTCGCAGCTGTAGTTTACCGCATGGACAGACGAAGCTTTCTGAACGCAGCCCATTCATTGTTCAGTATCTCTTACCGACATGACCTGAGACCTAACCAAAGTTTAAGGTTAACGCTTTCATGTTTTATTTCAATAATGGATGAGTGTTTTAAAATAGTTGCCGCATAAAAGACGGAGCAACACCCATAGTTGAATATTCCTATGTACCACATAACTGGGAACAAAAAGGAGAGTGTTCTACCATCTTTTGGTAATTCAGATTTTCCGTGTATTATTAATATTTTTAGTAGGTCACCAACTGCTTGTATGGAGACTTTATGCGACAAGGCCCAATGTCTGAGCTCCTCTAACAATGAGAGGTTATCTTCCAAGCTTTGTGCCTTATTCCCATTGAACTCATCGTCTTCTGATCCATATTTTTCCCCGGTATCATCATCAGTAAAAGCAATTTCACACTCTAGGAAGATGATGGCTCTGATCTCTGGACATCGGAAAGTATAGGATGGTTTCAGATTATATTTTCATTTGTTCTCATTCTGGCAGCTAATCGATAATAGTTGTTGGTATACCTGTATGGTTTACTAACTCTATTCAAATTTTTGCTCGGCATTTTATAGATTTCTAAAATTTAGGGCACAATAAAAAAATTAAAGGAAGTAAATTGTATCATGTCATCCTCATCTGAATCGACTTGGTCTTTAATATCTGATGGTAGACTAAGTTACTTTGAGGATTTTATTTTAGGTAACTTTGACTTCGTTGTAGACATTTAGTCTCATTAGACAAATATTGTGGTAATCTCGCCCTCATTGTAGAGCAGTAGGTATAAACTGGCCATACAAGGCTTAAAAATGATCCAGATATTACAGGTGAATGTCGATAGACGGAGACATGCGCAGCACCTGCTGCTGAGGACGGCGATGGAAATACACGCGGACCTGGTTCTCATCCAGGAACCGTGTCTATCCATCACTAGGGCAGATACCAGATGGATTATGGACTTGGATGAGAACACAGCGGCCTGGTGCAGAAACAGAACGTGCGGAGTCACCAGCCATACAGCGGAACACGGCTTCACTTGCCTAGACTTTGATGGCTTTGCTATCTACAATTGCTACATCTCACCCAACTCCACTCAGACTCGATTCCAGCAATATATCGACGAGCTGGCGCAGCATGTGCGGGACGGAAACAGGGAGGTGATCATATTGGGCGACTTTAATGCAAAATCCAGCTTGTGGACAGGCAACATCACGGACGCGAGGGGACGGTACATTGAGGACTGGATGAACGCAACGAATATGATGGTACATAATTGCGGAAGGAACCCACCTTCGTAAGAGCGGCGGGACGGAAACAGGGAGGTGATCATATTGGGCGACTTTACAATCATAGATATTACCCTAGCTTCCGACCGGATCTCTACGAGGTTAATGACTGGCAGGTCTCGCAAGAGGAATCCGTAGTCTCCACAGATATATAACCTTCCGGTAGAGACCAATCTCCAGGTCAAGAGGACAGAACAGCCGCGGCAGAGATGTATAGATCAAGTGACTCAAGGATACCCTGCAACTGCTTGAACATAACATTACTGACACTCAGGGTCACAGAGGTAATTAGGAATGCTCAAGAAAGTAGCACGGTGCGGACCAACGCAGGGGCGGACAGAAAGCAACCCGTATGGTGGAATGATACCATCAAGGAGAGCAGGCAATCCTGTACAAACGCTAGGAGAGAGCTCACCAGAATGCGCGGCAGGACAAATGCCCCAAGACCAGGTTGACGAACTGGAAAGGGTCTACAAGAGCGAGGAAGGCGATGAAGAAAGAAATTATTAGGGCAAAAAGGATGAGTGGAAGTTGCTGTGCGACAGACTGGAGGAGGACCCATGGGGGCAGGGATATCGGATCGCGATCAGGGACCTGAAGGGATTCAGGTCTCCGACGAGATGGATGAAGCACAGGGAAAACATACTGCTTGAACTCTTCCCTGGGACAGCAGAGGTTGACCCCGAAAACCAGGAACCGGACATAGAACTACCCCTCCACCCATTTACTAGGGAAGAGCTAAAAGAGGCAGCGCGGAAGCTGAAGAGCAGGAGATCCCGGGGCCCGACGGGATCCAACCGGAGACGGTGAAGTACGCCATAGAGGCGATACCAGACACAATACTCACGATAATGAATGGATTACTCAGACAAGGAGTCTTTCCAGGCAGCTGGAAAGGCAAGGCTATCCTGATTCCCAAAGGGATTCGAGAATAGATGGGAAACACAGACCAATCTGTCTTCTGGACTGCCTTGGGAAAATATATGAATACCTATTGAAGGACAGGCTGGAAGAGGAGTTAGGAAACAGAGAGGGCATAGCCAGCACCCAGTTCTGCTTCATAGCCAAAAGATCAACGGTAGGAGCCATCAAGCACGTGCTGGAGAGGGTGAACAGTGATCGGAAGGTATGGGGAGCGGTGATCATGATTGACATAAAAAATGCCTTCAACACGGCAAAGTGGCACCTGATAAAGCACGAACTGGGCCGGCTTCAAATTAGCCCCTATTTACGCATTGCAATCGGGAGTTACTTATCGAGTCGAGAGTTGACCTCTGGGAAAATAAGGATGAACCTGACACAGGGTGTCCCGCAGGGTTCCTGACTCGGTCCCACTTTGTGGAACGTGTTATACAATGGCATCCTAACGCTGGACCTCCGAGGAATTGCGCAACCGTCGCGTACGCCGACGATCTTGCACTTATAATCACGGCCGACAAAGTGACGAGCTGACGCGCACTGCAAACCAGAGCCTAGCAATAATTAAACGCTGGACGGAGGATAATGGGTTAGAGATTGCCCGCAGAAAACCGAGGCTATCATAATCAGGGGACGCAGGAAGAGGGAAGGAATTCGCTTCGAGCTGGCTGGCACGGAGATAATTCCAAAAAGATTCGTTAAGTATCTCGGGTTTGGCTTGACGACAAACTGATGTTTAATAAACACGTCAGGAGACCTGTGACAAGGCGAATAGGCAGGTGACGGCCCTAACGAGGGTCCTTTCAAACACAAGGGACCTGGCCTATATAAGAGAAGAGTGATGTACGGAGTGGTGCAGTCCGTCCTCCTATACGCGGCTCCCGTGTGGGGCGATGTCACCAGAGTGAAGACATACAGGGCATGTTGATATCAACGCAGCGGAAGATGCTACTCGCGTGGCCATGGCCTATAGGACTGTTTTGGCTGATGCACTGTAGGCGTCATAACGGCAATACCGCCAATAGACCTCATGATAGAGGAAAGGATACGCCTGGATTCCATTCCCAATCTGACTGAAAGGGGAAAGAAGGAAGAGAGGAACAGGACCATTGAACAATGGCAAACGCGATGGGATGAAAATACTACTACTGCTCAATGGACCAGAAGACTCATTCCGAACCTGAGAGCGTGGATAGAATGTAGCCATAAGGGCACAAATTACTAAGTAACCCAGGCCCTAAGCGGGCATGGGTCTTTCAGAAAATACACCTATAAGATAGGAAAAGCCGCGGACGATTGGTGCTTGTATTGTGGTGAATGGGATGACCCAAATCACACAATATTTGGATGCAAGAGATGGGAACGAGAGCGACACAACGCGGAAATGGCCTTGGGGGTAACAATTATGCCTGAGAACATGATCGGACTCATGATCACTGATGAAAGAAGATGGCAGGCGGGCTACAATTTTCTAAGACAGGTGATGGAGGCTGAAGAAAGGGAAGAGAGGGCTATGCAAAGGCAGGACCAATTCCCAATAAATGATGGAGATGAACTGTGATATTTGAGTCTGTGATACCTATGTTTGTGATATTTTAGTATAGTATTTTATTTATTTTATTTATTTATGTACTGTACGTGACGTGGAAAACCCATGCGAAGATAGAGAAAGAAGCAGCTGCATGGTACGCCGCCTATGCTTGACGCTATGTCGACAAGATGGTCCCAAGCATAGGAGGGCGAGGGGGGGAGTTTTAGTCGGAGTTGCGCCCGACACTACCTGAGCTGATAGACACAAGGCCCAGGTGCCAAGCGGTTTCCCCCTTCAAAACAAAAAAAAAAAAAAAAGTAGGTATAAACTAGGTCAAGAAATGTCCAGGCAACTCCTTCAACTTAATTGGTGCCAAAATAGGTAATGAAGAGTATATAGTAGACCTGTTTACTGACTTGTCAATTCCCTGACTATATGAACACACATGAGGTAATAATTAGGTAAATATTCACCAGATGGTTTTTCCTGAGAGTTCCAAGTATTTTGAACACACTTTGCTGGTTACCTTTAGGTAAAATTTAACCTAGTAAATAACTCTATCAACCCATGAGGCTGTGAAGGTATATTTGAAGTCCATAACAAGTAATTTCATACTACGCACTACGCCTATTAAGTTTTTGGTTTTTGAAGGAGATTTGGTGGTCTCAATTATGGTTTTTATAACTCCAATTATAACTTTGGTGTTAGTTAGTACTTGAAGGTGAAATATTTGGTCAGAAATGGGTAAATTCGGACTTCTTGAAGCCGTTTTACCCCACTGCTTGGTATAATTCTCCTATAATGTTAGTTGGGTTGGTGCAGGGAGGCTTGTACGACACAGCACCAAGACCATTAAATGTCATTCAAAATAAAATACTGAAGATTATTTACAAAAATAATAGGTTGTATCTCTGAAAAACCCTATCCATCATAATCATGACACTAGAATGGTAACTAAAATGTACATTAAAGTCCCCAAGCCAAACAGTGAGTTTTTCAAAAAAACTATACAGGACCAACATGTTATAATGCTCTACCATTAGATATTAAACTATTACAAAAACATAAATTTAGCAAGATGTGCAAAACACATATCTTTCAAAATTATTCAAATTTGTATAGATTTACTTCTCTTAGAATTATTTTTATTTTTAAAATTTTAGCACCTACTATATTTTCTTTTATATGGACTATTCAATCCTATTTAAAACTTCCATTTACTCACCAAAATTTCCATTCATGACACATACAGATGCTCTCTCCTAGGTGTCAGAATCAGTTATATTAGATAATAGTTTTTAAGAATATAATCTATGAACTTATTGTAAAATTTATGAATTTGTGAATTATTAATTATTTCAGAAACTTTCATAATGACACCTTATTTATTAAAATCCATCAAGCTGTTTGGGCTACAGACAGTGCCAAAGAAATAGATCTACATACTTACATACATACCACTCGAAAAACATTACTCTCCTTCGGGGGCAGTCGGGTACAAATATACATGTCAGTGAATAAATATATGATATTATATTACTAACCCAAAAATAAGTAAATATCTATTAGTAATGTTTATTTTACTGTACTTATTAGATCAAGAATGAATTCAATGATTCATTTTAAATTGATACTTCAACATGATAATCCTGACTTATTTATTTGTCTATGCATGGACAATAAATAATATATTAATGAATGACCATTCAATATTGTCATACACACTTGAAGAATTTAAATCATGGATAATTAGTGAAACCAATAATAGACACTAATTCACTGAGATCAATTCCAATTGTTCATTCAATATTAATATTAGTATTATTATTATTACCTTTATTATTATTGAATATTACAATTATCATTAATATCTGAAATTATAAATTATGTAACCCTTTATTTTGTAGAATCAGTAGAAAGTATTTCAAACAATTCCTAAATTGTAGTGTCTAATAACATTTCATAACCACGTGCTGACTTCCTAGCCTTAGTGGTTCATTTGTTTATTCGAGAATTGCAATTTTTGTAGATTATTCTTACATATATATACATATATTGTTATTTTTTATTATTGTCGAATTCTTTGGGAATGAACATTATTATTATTAATTGAAAAAATCTCTTCTAATATTCTTTCTCTCTCAAAAATTTTTCTATCAATGTATAGTTGTGTTGAATTAATTTTGCCATGTCTATGGTACATTTATCGAAAACTTTTTGCTCCATTTTGAGGACTTTTTCATCACCATATCCATCTTTGCCAATGTGTTTATTGTAATATCTTTTGCATCTAACGAAGCCTTTTATGAAAACTCTAAAGTAATTTTCCTCTATAAATAGTGTTTCTGTCTAAAAAAATTCGCCCAATGTACTTTTTCACGTATTTTGAGAGACTGTGATTCTCCATAATCAATGTAAATAGCTCGGAAGAAATTGAGATACTGATTAGTTTGACTCATTTAACCACTATATTATCAGAATAAAAATCCCTTCTCTGGTTTCCTAAGGCCTTGAAAAGGTATACATAATCAATTTATGAATGAATTGGGAGTTTTGAGGAATGTAGATTGCAACACCCCTTACTTTTGAACCCCAGATTTTAAATTATATGATTCAAATTCAAGAAGGTGAAATCACTTTGCCGATAGGCTGCTCAGATGGATACGGTTAGGCCGTGAGTAAGGTTCAATTAATGACTTTTCCTAGTTAATCAAATTTGTCCACTAAAAAAAATTATACATTAATTAACTTGACTAGTTCCAGAGTTGGGCGCCAGACTTGCTAAAGACAAAAGTCAAAGATAAATAAAATTAAATAAATGTTACCTAGCTTGTATGAGAAGGCAAATAAATATGCAATAAATCAACTTAACAAATTTATTCCAGTTGGAATTAAAATTATTGAACAAGATATAAAAAAATTAACAAATACTAGAAGAGTATTGAACTTCTCTTAAAAGAATGGAAAAATTACATAAAAAGAAACCAGTAATTTTGACTCTGATCAAAATTCGAACATTTACAGCTATGATTCCTCCAGTTGTTGGTCACGAATATACCTTCGGAGATCTTGAGCGAGATAGAGGAAGGCTAGTTTCTTGAAGCTGGTCCCAGCGGTTCTAGGAGGAACTTGGTTTCAGCTGTTACGATGAAGATGGTCTGGGGTGGTTCGATAGTTGATTTCAGACCCCCTTATCGGCGTGAATTTAGTTGATCTTCACGGACCAGTGCTGATATTGATGTGCTGTAAGACCTCCCAGGCTACTAGTCCTTCCGCTCCGTAGATGGGTTCCCTCCGTGGTATATATCATGAAGAAGATGATAGGAATCAAAATATGTACAAAAAGGGGAGAACGAAGGATATCCTTTGAACCTCAAGTTTTATGTTTCAAATTTTAATCGAGAGTCAAAAGATAGATGCAAATGATAGCATACAATAAAAATCTCAGTCTATATAAAAGACTGGAAAGTTACAGTGAAAGAACAAAGATAATAAATAGCAATCCAATCTGCTATTCTGGAGTTAAATTTATAAGTTAATTTTAATTAAAAAAAAATATTAAAAATGAACAAAATTTAAAACCAAACAAAACAACCTCACCCAAAACGTGATGTTCAAATTCAGTTAAATTTTGAAACAGGTAAGTTTTGATAAGGTGATTCTATGTACCAGAAGGGTAAAAAAAAATTAATGAGGAAATATATTCCAAAAGAAATATAAAAATTTCCTTCAAATTTTACCAGAGAACAAATATAGTATTTTAAAGCAAAATACTATAAAATTGCCAGAGAAAAAATCTACTATTTTAAAGCAAAATATTTAAAGGTTGCCAGTGCAAAAATATACTATTTTAAAGCAAGTGCCAAAGGAAAATATAGCGTTATAACCAAAATACTCTAGTAAGCTACAAAAAAAATATAGGGTTTCTGAACCAAGATAATAATCAGAGTAAAAGTATACTCTTCAGCCAAGATAAGAAGAGAGAGACACACGTCTTTCAGTGAGCACGACTCTCTTAGAAAAAGATAAAGTGAAATAATTCTTTTTATAGAAGAATTTCCAGAGATAAACCGAAGACCACACGTCTTTCAGTGGGCACGACTCTCTTAGATAAAGACAATTTTGAAATAGGGCGGCAATTCCCTTTTCAAATCGATAAACAGGTAATTCTCAAAAATTAGAATGAATCTCCCTGCTCTTGGCGACAAGGTAGTAACTGAAGTGAATTGACTCTGCAACGATCAAAAATTAAATAAGCTACACTGGGAATTAAATGGAGTAATAGATATAAGAAATTTATTAAACGGAAATCAACTTTACGCTTGAGGCATATATTGAATCGATTCGAAGTGTTCTGAGACCGTTAGGCCAGAGGTACAACTCTCTCTGTAAGCAATTCTTTCTCAAGAGAAAAGAAAATTACTCTCATAAACATATAGTTATGAAATAAAGAAAATTGCTTACCAGAGAGCAGCCTATTAGTCACTGTCCCAGAACAATCAAATACGCCCTTCGCTCAATTGGAATCCTTGGAACAATCCACTGGTTGTGTGGGGGTAAATAAGCTCTAGTCCATTCAAATTACCAATTAACTGGTACCTAAAAAAATGCAAAAGCGTAGAACTGATTTCCAATGAAAAAAATCAGTTCCCAATATTCGGAACAGATGTTACGTTAGCCACAATATGTAGTATGAATGATTTGTCAAAATGGCCGAAATATCTATATTTAACCTTCAAAAATTACCATGCGGTATAACCAAGAATTCTAATATTACAAGCCTAAGGAAAAAGAAGAAAATGCTAATCAGCTACAACATTAATTGAAAGATAAAGAGAATAATATTACTCAATTAAACTCCAGCAGTGAAACTCATTTAACATATAGATCGTACAAATCAAAGCCAACTCACTCAGTACATCTGCCTATCTCGACGTTCTATTCAAGAAAGAGATCGATTATTCCTTCGGTTCGAACAAATCACCAATTCTACCTGGGTTTTTTCACAAACTGTTCTTGGTTTTTATCTATTGAAAAACACTTGGAAAAAACACAGCTTGACGACATGAATACAACTGTCACGATAACAAAACTCGTCCAACTTGACAGAATACGAACTCATGATGATGGCGCTGTCCCATAGTTCACGATCGGCCGTGACTAATGACCCGTTCCACCGTAAGATAACCGGAATAGTTATGAGAAATTGGTTATGTGTAAGGACGTAACGAAAAATTCGTTACACACCACCACAACCCGGTGTAAAAATTTGGAAACCTAGAAGTTTACAAATTTTTATCCTATTGCAACTGAAACCAGGTATTTAAAGTAAGCTGAAGGTACTACAAAATTAAAATTCGGAAACACTATAAATTCCCAGGCACACAAAAAAATTAAATAGGCATGCTATCAAATGAGTTTAAAACCCAACCCTAACTTTCAACAGCCCTGTATACTGACAGGCGAAAGGTTGAAAAGTATACAAATCAAACAAAATATTTGTAAATTATAGCATTTACAAAGCTAAAGCTTCTACTCGTTGCACTCCTGGCAAACTAAATGAGTGAAGGAAAAGATACAATTGAAAAAATTCAAATGAGTAAATAGTAGCATTTACCCAGCTAAAACTTCAGTTCTCTGTTTACACCACAGACTAAATGAACGAAGGGAAAAAATGATTGCGATGAATGACAACATCCAGGCCCAGAAACTGTGTAACCGGAGTCCTCCCAAACAATCCAGCCAAAGTGTCCTCGTCGCTGCAAGGTATTAGGTGCTGCGCCGTTGAGGAACACTCATAACCACTCGTCCCCAGATTACTTGAAACAACCTCCGATCCCACCGAATCAGGACAAGAAAGGCCCCATTCAGCACAAACCTGGTGAAACAAAATAATTCCAATATGAAACATAACCAATTTTGGTTTACCACGCACCTACAACTGAAGTAACTAAAAGCGTCACCAAACTAAAATGAACTTATGGTTCACGATACAAAATACCAAAAGGGACGGAATGTTCCTGTTTTTGCCACTGCGAGCAAGTCTTCAGCCTAAGCAGACCAGTCGAGCTGAGGTCGGCACAGTAGTTGCATCCAGCCGTCACCTTTAAGACCTGAAGTCATGATCACCCGTAGGCTCACGACTAACCAAATACAACCCCCCAATACCTTCCCTTCGAAAGATCCTGTCAAAAAAATTCAACAGCCAGACCGAACTATGCACGCACCTAACAAAAGCGAGTCCCTTAAAATTTTGAATTTGCGCTAATTTAACTATAAATTAGCCAAGGAAAACAGACAGATAAGATAAAGAAATAAGATAAACAGATAATAAAAAAGATAAGATAAACAAGGTAAGATAAGATAAATAAGATAAGATAGATAAGATAAGATCATATGAGAGATTCAAACTCAACCAACGAATGGAAATTAACACCCTAACTCGATATTACAGTAACCACGATATGTTGCCAAAATTGTGAAACATCAAAACTTATTACCTGAAAAGAAGGTATTATCAAGAAATTTTATGTTCCACTGGAAAATTATTAAACAATCTGAAACGAAGTGAAATACAACACTTCCAGTTAAAGATATAAATGTTTAATTCGGTAAGATACGAACCGATATTATTAGACAATCTCCAACGAAATGAAATACATCATTTCCAGTTTAAGATCTGATTTTCTAATAAAGCCACGGGAAGATAAGAAACGAAAAGGAAATGACAATGAAAACATTGATCAGTCTGTAACCAAATTTCATGAAAGACAAAGTAATTTTGTATAAATTCAAATTGAAAAAACTACAAAAAACAGCAAAAATGATTCAAAATCAATCTCTCACATAAGGTGTTGACAAGGTTCCTTTTTGGAAGTACAGAGTTTCCATCAGGAATTACCAAAAGATAAACACTTCCTCAAAGTACAACCTTAGTCGACCCTATTTGCTACGTTCTACAACAACATATACACTTTTTCCTCAAAAGTTGACTTTGACAACTGAATGATAAGTTACTGCAAATATTAGGAAAAATGCAAGATAATAAGGTGTATAGATATATCTCTCAAATAACCAAAGGATACTCAACTAAATAGTAGACGAGTACTAAACCGAAAAGATATAGAAACATTCTTAAGCCCCTCTCACAGAGCTCTAAGAATATAAATCATAAGTTGAAAGATTTTCTTGTTAGTGGCCAGTTTTGAGACTTTTACTCAACATCTGGTAAATGCCATGGTGAGAGCATCTAGGCCCCTCTCACAGAGCCCTAAGAATAGAAGTCTAAGATGGAAATGTATTCTGAAAGTGGCCAGTTTTGAGACTTTTACTCAACATCTGGTAAATGCCATGGTGAGAGCAGTCTTAGGCCCCTCTCACAGAGCCCTAAGAATAGATAAGATGGAAATGTATTCTGAAAGTGGCCAGTTTTGAGACTTTTACTCAACATCTGGTAAATGTGGTGAGAGTCAGCCTGAACTCTGGACCCAGCACTAAAATATTCTTCATCAGATAAATTTGAATCGTTATCAACAAAAGCGGATTTGAGATCCTTAACATGCCAACGTCCTAAGTCTTTTCCATCCATGTCTTTAAGCTCATAAACCAAGTTAGAGATAACCTTAGAAACAATGCAAGGTATAAATTTGGGAGCCAATTTTGGGAATAGTTATTCGAGCTGAAGAAAGAGTTACGTTTTTCTTCCAAAGTCTGTCACCGACATGAAATTTCAGCCTCGCTTTTCTCAAGTTATAGTGACGAGCATTCCGAATATAAGCTTGATGTAACTTTTACGAACATCAACAAACAAGTTTGGAAGTTCTTGAATATCATCGATTGCGGATTTATCAGTGATAGTAAGAATGTTATTTTCATTCTCTGAAATTATTGCCATAAAAATCTCCTGTAACAGGAATGTTTCTAGCAAAATTTAAGAAATCTGTATAATATTCTGTAACTTCATGTTTATGCTAATCTGATAGCTTTATCAATTTTAAAGATAGATGAATCCATGTTTTATGATTATCATGAATATAACAGGAATTGATGTGACTATCACCTTATTAGCTCTTTCAGCAAAATTAACTTGAGGGTGATATTTGGCATTATACCAAATCTTTTGAACTCGATAATCTGTCATTAACTTTTTAAATTCTTTGCTAACAAATTGGCTTCCATTGTCCACAATAAAAATTTGAGGAACACCATAGATAAGAAATACATTATTTTCAATGAATTTTACGATATTTTTTGAGATAGCTTTAGACATTGGATGAACTAAGACATATTTGGTAAACCAGTCTACTGACTGACCAAAACATATTGGTTACCATTTTGGACCTAGGATAAGGACCTAACAAATCTGCCGAAACACATTGGAAAGGAAAATTTACATTTTTGTAAGATCCCATATGACCCGCTTGAGGTAAATTCGAACTTTTACAAGCAGCACAAACAGGACATTTCGTAACATACCTATAGACATCTTTGCGAATTTTTGGCCAGTAATATAATTCTAAGATACGAGAAAGGGTTTTTGATATCCCTAAATGGGCAGCAGTTTCGTTATCATGATAAAACTTAATAATTTCTTGCCGATTGGCAGAAGGTACAACTATTTTCCAATCAGTTAGATTACTAACTAGATTGTGGTGAGAAAAGATATGTTTGTAGATAATACCGTTTTCGACACGGAATGAGGAATAAGCTTCCGGAGTTTTTTGGATTTTCTGGATCATGGAAGTATACCATGCATCCGGCTGAAAAGTAGAGACATCGATAACGGAAATTTCAGCAACCGAACGAGACAAGGCATCTGCCACTACATTTAAGGAACCTTTCCGATGCTTAATAGTAAAGTCAAACTGAGAAAGTTTCACGGCCCATCTAGTCAAACGTCCAGAAGGGCTAGATAAGTTATGAAGATAGATGAGGGAGGCATGGTCAGTTTCAATCGTGAACTTGGTTCCTTCGATATAGTTTCGGAACTTTTCTATACCAAAAATGACAGCTAACAGCTCCTTTTCAGTAACTGTGTATTTACGCTGACAAGTAGTAAGAGTCTTACTTGCATAAGCTACAGGATGTTCGACACCGTCACATTCTTGGTACAAAATAGCACCTACGCCAGTATCCGAGGCATCGCACTGAATCACAAAAGGCTTTGTGAAATCAGGACTAGCTAACACAGGAGCTGAAGTAAGACGAGATTTAATTTCTGAAAATGCTTCCTCCGCTTCTGGAGTCCAAGTTATGGGTTGACCTTTCTTTCGACCATGAAGAAGATCGGATATGGGTGAACAAATAGAAGAAAAATCTTTAATAAATCGACGATACCAACTGACGAGACCTATCATATCAACCTTTTGATTTCAGTGGTATTTTTGGGAGTGGGATAGTTAACGATAGCAGAAACTTTCTCGGGATCTGTCCTTAAGCCTTGTTGGTCTACAACAAAACCTAGGTAAACAAGAGAGGGTCTACAAAATTCACACTTATCCAAATTAACCGTGAGGTTAGCATGTTTAAGTCGGCGAAACACCTCCTTCAAAGTTTTGACATGAAGATCGAAACTAGGAGTGGCCACGATGATGTCATAAAGATAAACGAAACAAAATGGAGCCAAAGATTGTCCAATAACGATATCCATCAAACGTGCCATAAGTTTCGGACTATTGCTCAAACCAAAGGGAGAGACAGTGAACTCAAAGAGACCTCTACCATACACTGCAAAAGCGGTCTTGGGTCTAGACGACTCCTCTAAAGGAATTTGAAAGAAAGCCTTAGTCAAATCAATGGAGGTAAGATACCTAGCATCCCGTAATTTGTTTAAGATACTATCGATCAGAGGCATAGGATATGCATCATTGACTGTGACTGCATTAAGCTTCCGACCATCAAAACAAACCCGGAAATCTCCAGAACGTTTCGGAACCAACCATAGTGGGCTACACCAGGGAGATTGGGAAGGTTGAATGACCTTGAGCTTCAACATCTCATCAATTTCCTTGTTCAAATGCTCTTGCATGGTAGGGGACAAAGGATATTGTCTTTGAACAATGGGCTTGGCATCACCAGTATCAATACGGTGTGTCAACAATTGAGTGAGACCAAGTTTATCAGTAGGAGCTATAGACTTGAAAAGGTCAGTGACTTCCTGAAGTTCAGTTTTCTGTGAACACGTAAGTTCAGAAAATGGCAGGATGGTATTAACGGTACAGATATTGGATTCAACAGAATACGATAAATTACTAAAGTTGGCTTGAATACGGAAGAGATGGAAAAAATCCATTCCCAAGATAAGACTATGAGTCACGGAAGGAACAATAAGAATTTTCAAATCCTTAGTAACACCATTTAGAGAAATAGGAGCCAAAATATAACCCAAAAAATCCTGAGGCTTACCATCAGCGGTAGTGACATGGGCAATCGATTCAAATTTAATAGGAAGATTAAATTTTTGCAGTAGACTAAACCCTGCAGAACCCAAAATACAAGAATTACTGCCAGTGTCAGCAAGGGCAAGAATTTTCTGACCAAAAAATTCGACATTAAGATAGGGACGATTATCATTAATTTTTCTAACGAAAATAGGATTTATATTTACAGGAGATAAGAAATTTTTAACGGTACATAACCAATTTTGCCATTCCGAGGCAGAAGTTTTTAATGTTCCTGTTTGCTTTGCTTTTTTCGATATTTTTTGGATTGGGATTTGGCTTGTTGGTTTTCTGGACCTTTGGTAAACTGACTGGTGACGACGTCCAGGTTTTCGCCACCTTGGTTCCCGTTTTTTGAACGACAGTTAGGACAATTTGATTTAACGATATTTTTCAAACCACATCCATAACAAAATATGGACCTGGGTTTTCTACATTCACGAAAAGTATGACCAGCCAAGTCACAATTCCAACATCGAGTGTTCGATAAGGCAGAGATATTTGAACCAGGAATGTTCTTCCTAAAATTCACGGGAGGGGACGAGCAAGAAAACGAAGTACCTGCTCCACTATAGGGACTACTCAAATCAGGTTCTAATAAACCAGTACCACGACTAGGGGGTGCTTTATAACGATCAGCCCATAAACGATATTCTTCCAATCTTTTGCACAAATCAGAAAGTTCAGTGACAGTTTTTGGATCTTGTAAAGCCAAGGACGAAATGAAAAAAGGTAACAAATTTCTACGAATTTTGCGAACTCTAGTTTCTTCATCTGGTTTGTTAGATAAACGATTAAAAAGACCTTCCATAGAAGAAATAAATAAAGCTACTCTCTCAGTAGAACCTTGAGTTCTTGAATTAATTTCACGTTCTAAGTCTTCTTCATAAAAATAAGGAAGGAAATCTTTTTTCAGTGCAATAACAATCTCATCCCAATTATGGAAATTATTTTTATTATTGACAAACCATGTCCAGGCAGAACCTTTAAACAAATCACAAGCCGAATGAAAAAGTTCGGTTTTTGAAACACCTCGTGCTTCTCGCAATAATTCAACTTTTTCCAAAAATGAATTAACTGATTCTTTCTGATTTGAACCCGTGAAAGAGATATTCCATTTATATGGAGCTACCGATCGATTATTCGAAAAAACATTAGCAGCCACAGGAGGGCAAGATTGAGTAGGAGTCGAAGTACTTGGAGAAACTTTCAAATCAAAATCAGCTTCCAACTCCAACACCAGATACTGAATTTCTTTCTAGCAATTTCTTCATCTTGATCATCAACAGAAAGTCTGGACAAACGATTCGACAAATGGGCTAATCGACTTGAAATTCGGTTAAACGTCGGATCTTCCTTAGATCCACCAAAACCAGATATAACTTGTTTCAAATCATCAATACTAGCTCTCAATTCAAGAACATCCGGTGCATGTTTGTATGGATTTGTAAAACCCGCACGAAAACTACGATTTGCATTTTCCTGACTTAAAAGTCCTCTTAAAATTTTTCGTTTAGCATCTACATCACCGGTAGGTTCTATTCCACGAATTTTTAGCTCATAAGTCAATTCATTTGTTTTCAAGTGATTAGAATTCATGTTGGACTTGGAAATCTGCTCAATTTAAAATTCAACGATAATAGATAAAGCTGGTACTTATGGAATACTCAAAAATAGTAGGCGATACGATAGCAAAGATAATACGGTACGATATAGGCAATACAATAGAGATATAGGCATTTGGCTATACGATAAAAGGCAATACGGTACGATATAGGCAATTCAATAAGATATAGGCAACTCAATAACGATATAGGCAGTAAGAATCACAAAATATCAAAGATAGATAATATATAAATATAAATAAATATATACCAAGATCTTTTGGATCAGATTTGTAAATGTTCTTTCAACAAAAAATTTATTATGTCTTCCACCAAGCTAGGACAAGATACGAAAAAGAGAAAAAGAACAGTCAAGTTTTTCGAGCCCCACGTTTGCGCGTCAATTGTGCAACACCCCTTACTTTTGAACCCCAGATTTTAAATTATATGATTCAAATTCAAGAAGGTGAAATCACTTTGCCGATAGGCTGCTCAGATGGATACGGTTAGGCCGTGAGTAAGGTTCAATTAATGACTTTTCCTAGTTAATCAAATTTGTCCACTAAAAAAATTATACATTAATTAACTTGACTAGTTCCAGAGTTGGGCGCCAGACTTGCTAAAGACAAAAGTCAAAGATAAATAAAATTAAATAAATGTTACCTAGCTTGTATGGAAGGCAAATAAATATGCAATAAATCAACTTAACAAATTTATTCCAGTTGGAATTAAAATTATTGAACAAGATATAAAAAAATTAACAAATACTAGAAGAGTATTGAACTTCTCTTAAAAGAATGGAAAAATTACATAAAAAGAAACCAGTAATTTTGACTCTGATCAAAATTCGAACATTTACACCTATGATTCCTCCAGTTGTTGGTCACGAATATACCTTCGGAGATCTTGAGCGAGATAGAGGAAGGCTAGTTTCTTGAAGCTGGTCCCAGCGGTTCTAGGAGGAACTTGGTTTCAGCTGTTACGATGAAGATGGTCTGGGGTGGTTCGATAGTTGATTTCAGACCCCCTTATCGGCGTGAATTTAGTTGATCTTCACGGACCAGTGCTGATATTGATGTGCTGTAAGACCTCCCAGGCTACTAGTCCTTCCGTCTCCGTAGATGGGTTCCCTCCGTGGTATATATCATGCGAAGAAGATGATAGGAATCAAAATATGTACAAAAAGGGGAGAACGAAGGATATCCTTTGAACCTCAAGTTTTATGTTTCAAATTTTAATCGAGAGTCAAAAGATAGATGCAAATGATAGCATACAATAAAAATCTCAGTCTATATAAAAGACTGGAAAGTTACAGTGAAAGAACAAAGATAATAAATAGCAATCCAATCTGCTATTCTGGAGTTAAATTTATAAGTTAATTTTAATTAAAAAAAAATATTAAAAATGAACAAAATTTAAAACCAAACAAAACAACCTCACCCAAAACGTGATGTTCAAATTCAGTTAAATTTTGAAACAGGTAAGTTTTGATAAGGTGATTCTATGTACCAGAAGGGTAAAAAAAAATTAATGAGGAAAGATATTCCAAAAGAAATATAAAAATTTCCTTCAAATTTTACCAGAGAACAAATATAGTATTTTAAAGCAAAATACTATAAAATTGCCAGAGAAAAAATCTACTATTTTAAAGCAAAATATTTAAAGGTTGCCAGTACAAAGATATATTATTTTAAAGCAAGTGCCAAAGGAAAATATAGCGTTATAACCAAAATACTCTAGTAAGCTACAAAAAAATATAGGGTTTCTGAACCAAGATAATAATCAGAGTAAAAGTATACTCTTCAGCCAAGATAAGAAGAGAGAGACACACGTCTTTCAGTGAGCACGACTCTCTTAGAAAAAGATAAAGTGAAATAATTCTTTTTATAGAAGAATTTCCAGAGATAAACCGAAGAGGGAGACCACACGTCTTTCAGTGGGCACGACTCTCTTAGATAAAGATAATTTTGAAATAGGGCGGCAATTCCCTTTTCAAATCGATAAACAGGTAATTCTCAAAAATTAGAATGAATCTCCCTGCTCTTGGCGACAAGGTAGTAACTGAAGTGAATTGACTCTGCAACGATCAAAAATCAAATAAGCTACACTGGGAATTAAATGGAGTAATAGATATAAGAAATTTATTAAACGGAAATCAACTTTACGCTTGAGGCATATATTGAATCGAATCGAGTGTTCTGAGACCGTTAGGCCAGAGGTACAACTCTCTCTGTAAGCAATTCTTTCTCAAGAGAAAAGAAAATTACTCTCATAAACATATAGTTATGAAATAAAGAAAATTGCTTACCAGAGAGCCGTCCTATTAGTCACTGTCCCAGAACAATCAAATACGCCCTTCGCTTCAATTGGAATCCTTGGAACAATCCACTGGTTGTGTGAGGTAAATAAGCTCTAGTCCATTCAAATTACCAATTAACTGGTACCTAAAAAAATGCAAAAGCGTAGAACTGATTTCCAATGAAAAAAATCAGTTCCCAATATTCGGAACAGATGTTACGTTAGCCACAATATGTAGTATGAATGATTTGTCAAAATGGCCGAAATATCTATATTTAACCTTCAAAAATTACCATGCGGTATAACCAAGAATTCTAATATTACAAGCCTAAGGAAAAAGAAGAAAATGCTAATCAGCTACAACATTAATTGAAAGATAAAGAGAATAATATTACTCAATTAAACTCCAGCAGTGAAACTCATTTAACATATAGATCGTACAAATCAAAGCCAACTCACTCAGTACATCTGCCTATCTCAACGTTCTATTCCAGAAAGAGATCGATTATTCCTTCGGTTCGAACAAATCACCAATTCTACCTGGGTTTTTTCACAAACTGTTCTTGGTTTTTATCTATTGAAAAACACTTGGAAAAAACACAGCTTGACGACATGAATACAACTGTCACGATAACAAAACTCGTCCAACTTGACAGAATACGAACTCATGATGATGGCGCTGTCCCATAGTTCACGATCGGCCGTGACTAATGACCCGTTCCACCGTAAGATAACCGGAATAGTTATGAGAAATTGGTTATGTGTAAGGACGTAACGAAAAATTCGTTACAAGATTCAAAATAAAACCTAAAGATATAAACAAGAAAATTCAACTTATCTAAAAAATTATGCATAAGCATTAGGCAAAACTTTCAAAAAATTAATAAATCAAAAAATAAGTCTACTATGGAACAGATTCCAAGTAGAGATATTGAAGAAGTAGAATATATTGAAATGTGGCTATGGACACAAATGAATAGCCAGAACACAAGTTTGCTTCTACTGTACAGGTAATTGAAAAAACAAAAAATGCATATCACCTTTAGAAGTGAAAAAACCTAACATTAATGTTAACATTAGAATCCAGCAGATTACAGGATCTAGACCGTCAGAACATATTTTGAAATCTAATAATGATCACCAAACAGAATGAAACAGAAAACTCGCAACAACTAAATATCATGAAAAAAGAAGAAAACTAAAAAAGTCAGTACATCCTTTTCTATGAAGAGATTAGCATATCAATGACTTCCACTGAAATGGACCAAACATGGGTAACCATATTAAAATAATAACTGAGAAATGTCAGAATGATATTGGAATAATACCCAATACATCACATGATTCAATGTATCACTCCAAATGTTTGACATATCTATCTCTGAGATCAGTCAAGAACAAAGATACAAACAAAAATCTACAAAACATCTGAAAGAAACTGCTGATTGTAACGTTTTCCTTAGAATTTGAATGCGGGGATAGACATCATTTTCAATTAACTTATTATTTTGATAGTCCAAGATTCCGAATCTATATCCTTTCATAAGCCAATGTTATAAGGAACATACCTTTTTAAATTTTGGAAATAACACTAATTTGTCAGAAAGAGGTGTCCACCAAGGAGACCCTTTGGGCCCAGCACTCTTCTGTTTATGCATTGATAATTTAACCAAATCAACCAAGGCTGATTTCAACTGTTGGTATCTTGATGACGGCTCCATAGGTGGTAAATCTGAGGTGATTTTAGAAAAGTTCAAGAAAACAATTTCGTCATTAGAAAAAATTGGTCTTAAATTGAATTTAAAAAAATGCGAACTATATTTCTTGGACGACCTGAAAGATGACATACCTGGAAAATTTTACAGTTTTGCTCATGGTATGAAAATTATGAATAAAATCAACTGGACCCTCCTTGGTGCACCCATGTCAGAAGAATCTTTGGCACAATCCCTGAACCAAATGAGTAAATCTTTGAATTTGATGGCATCCCGCATGGATTCCATTCCAAAGCATATTGGGTATTTTCTTCTGAAGAACTGTCTAGCCATACCCAAATTGATATATACGTTGAGATATTGCCCGACTTGGCGCTGTCAAAATGAACTTGATCTCTTCGACTCAACACTCCGTATGATTTTGGAGCAGATCACTAATAATAATTTCAGCCTTTCCGCATGGCTTCAAGCAACACTTCCCGTAAATAAGGGTGGTCTGGGTATACGACAAGCATCTTCACTTGCTTTGCCAGCTTTTCTTTCTTCGTTGAACAGCATTCAACATCTGGTTGATCAAATTTTACCTGATTATTTTTCCAGTGTGTCCAATGTTTACTATATAGAGTGTGAATCTGTATGGTGTTCTAAAACTGGAACCTCTGCACCTGATAATAAAATTTCCCAAAAATCCTGGGTACTTCCTCTCATCGAATTGTCATCTAAACAACTCCTTGACTCTGATGTTAATTCTCCTTTTGAAAAGGCTCGACTGAAGGCAGTTAGTACGAAAGAATCTGGAGCTTGGCTCAACGCTCTTCCAGTTGCATTCCTTGGAACTTTATTAGATGATGAATCTTTCAGGATTTCTGTGGGTTTACGTTTGGGCTGTTCTATTTGTGTGAGTCATAAATGCAGATGTGGATTTATCGTCAACGAAAAAGGGACGCATGGATTGAGTTGTAGATTCAGTTCCGGGCGTTCGTCTCGTCTTTCACTGTGAATGACTTAATCAAGCGAGCTTTATCAACTGCTGATATTCCTGCTCTTAGAACCTTTGGGAATCATTCGTGATGATGGTAAGCGTCCAGATGGGATGTCTCTCATCCCATGGAGTCATGGAAAACCTTTAGTCTGGGACTTCACCTGCGTAGATACCGTTGCAGCATCACATATTGATTCAACATCCAGAAATGCTGGTGGGGCTGCAGATTCTGCTGAAAAACTATTCTACTTTCTACTTTGAAAGAGCAATACATTTTTTATCCGGTAGCAATTGAAACCTTCGGTTCATTTGGTAGTTATGCCACCGAATTAATTAATCATATTGGACAAAAATTGATCAATAAAACAGATGATCGAAGAGCAAGGACTTTTTTGACACAACATATCAGTATCGCCATCCAAAGAGGAAACGCAACGTCAATTCTGAGTTCTATTCCTGCTACTCAACGTTTGGATGATATATTTATTCGTCCACAAAGAATAAATATGTCAAGTAGTATCCATAAGTCTATTATTCGGAGCCAAATACCTGAAAAGTATAATTTGGATTCAACCACTTCCAAAAAAATAACGTGATCTACCATATCTTTATCCAACTCGATTTCAAGCAGCCTCCAATCGAGTTCCTTATTGCGGCTCTCCAATGATAGAGAAAATCATCGCATAAGAGACTATTCCTTTGAAGATAGCAGTAGAGGTGAGCGCATCTCCCTCAGTTATGATTCCATCAAACTACTTGTGCTTGGAAGCTCCAAAACTCTTGGTCTTAATGGTTTGAAAAACATTGGCAATACCTGCTTTATGAATAGCGCAATACAATGTTTATCGAATACCAGATGGTTACTCAAGTATCTGAGAAAAGACGAACATTTGAAGGATATCAACACAAGCATATCAAGTATGAAGGGTGCTTTGATAAAATCATCTGAAGAAGTGGTAAAAGAACTTTAGTCAGAAGATTCGTCTGATGTGGTGGTTAACACTGTTTCTTTGAAAAGCCAGATACAAAGATTTGCACCTCGTTTTATGGGTAACGCTCAACAGGATGCCAAGGAATTTTTCAGATATTTATTGGAAGGTCTTCATGAAGATGTAAACAGAGTAAGAGAAAGGCCTAAACCTATGTTCATAGAAATCGATGAAAATTTGAGCGATAATGAAAAGGCAAAAGAGTCTTGGTCAAGATATCTTAGAATGGACAACTCGAAAATTGTCGATAACTTTGTTGGTCAACTGAAATCATCGTTGAAATGAACTTTCTGTGGCCATTGTTCTGTCACTTTTGACTCATTCTGGGACCTTTCACTCCCTATTCCAAAGAGTACTGGCAAACTCAGACTATCGCAATGTTTAGACTTGTTTACTAGGAAAGAAATTTTGGATGATGACGAAAAACCCACTTGTTCTAAATGCAAGGAAAGGAGAAAATGCACGAAGTCATTATCTATACTTAAATTCCCCAAAATTTTAGTAATTCACTTGAAAAGATTTTCGCAGATGGAGAGATTCAGAGGAAAACTGAATGTCTTCATTGACTTTCCTCTTGATGGATTAGATATGAATATTTATGCAGTAGATAACGCAGCTCCGTGTCGCTACAACTTGTCTGCTGTATCCAACCATAGCGAAACAACTTTTAATGGTCACTACACGGCTTACTGTAGGCACCCTTATGCAGGCACATGGCACGAGTACAATGACTCGAGAGTAACACCGCTATCGCCAAAATCTATCGTGAGTGGGGAAGCATACGTCCTCTTCTAAGATCAAGAGGACACCAAATCACAGTTCTGAAAAGAGCATTTTACTTAGTTACATTTATATTCATCTTTACCTTATTATATTGCTACTTAAGTTTCAAATAATTTGCACGGAAACATTTTCTCAAAACTTTCACTAACGGTTCTTTATCTTCATTACAGAATGGCAACATCGCAATGATCCAGTGGTTTTTTAACCTCAAAATATCTTTAGTTTTTGTAAATTTTTTGTTTTCTGTGTGGTGTTCGTGGTGATTTTTAAAAAGAATTTTTACGATGTCCGCAGCAGTAAAAAGAATTAGGGGGATGAATTTTAGCCCCAGGCAAGTGAGCCATCTTTTCACATTAATCAAATCAAATCATTTATTGTTGTTTCCAATTTACACTTACGTGCTTACACAAGTCAGTAAAAAGAATATATACATGTAGGTATGATACAACGCACATGATACACACACACATACATATAATAAATGTGAATCTGTCATAAACAAAATAGCACCAACAAGAATATTTCAATGCAACAACAATAGTTTACCATACTATGATCATGAATTGAAGATTAAATCTAAGGATAGAGACGAGGCATATAGACTGTTCAGGATAAATAGTACAGAAGCAAATTGGTCAAACTTCAAAATTATCAGGAATGACTTTGTTAATCTATTGAAAAATAAAAAGCAACAGTATTACTACGACAATATTGATTCGAATAAAAATAATGCAATTAAAATGTGGAAAACCTTGAAAAATCTTATCAATCCAAAGAGCTCTGACAACTGTTTCAATAACGGCATTGAATTCGAAATAAATGGTTTTGTAAAAACTGTAAATTGTCACAAAGAAATTGCAGAAAGATTTAATAATTACTTTGTAGACAGCATAAGTGATGTGATAAATTCCATCAAGGATGATGATGGGGAATGTATTAATCCATATGAATCTGACGGTACTATTAGTGAATTTAAACAACTTGAACTTACAGAGCTGAGGATTATAATCAATGAAATAGAAAATAAGTCAGGAAATGAGTTGATGAACACAAAAGTAATAAAATCATCTTTTCAAGTGATTGGTCACGTATTACTACATTTTATTAATACTTCACTTTATTATGGAGTTTTTCCAGAGAAGCTAAAAACTAGCATTGTAGTGCCTATTCAGAAAGTGGTGGGTTCAACAAAGTCTTGGGAATTTCGAGCAATAAATACTCTACCTTGTGTAGAAAAAATTCTTGAAGTTGTTGTTTATAAACAACTTTTGGAATATTTAAATAAAAACGACATACTTATGTTAAATCAATCGGGATTCAGAGCAAACCACTCTTGTGAATCTGCATTGCAATTAACCATCACCAATTGGAAACAAGCCATAGATAGAGGAGAATATGTTATTTCGGTATTTCTAGATCTTAAACGTGCTTTTGAAACTATTGATCGCTCAATATTGTTGAAGAAACTTGAGAGTTATGGTATTGTTGGAACAGTACTTAAGTGGCTTCAAAACTATTTATCGGATAGAAACCAAATAACAAAGATAGGCAATACGTTCTCTGAACCAATTATAAATAAGGTTGGTGTTCCACAAGGCAGTGTTTTGGGACCACTCCTTTTTTTAATATATATTAATGATATCAATTTTCATCATGAGTGTAACTTTATAAACCTATTTGCTGATGATACACTTCTTTCAGTATCAAGTAACAACCTAAATCATGCTGTAGAAAAATGAATGAATCATTGGCACTAGTTAGTACGTACCTAAATAATAACAGGCTCAAGCTGAACACTACCAAAACTAAAGCAATGATTCTGACAACATCCTTTAGATATTCAAACATCAATATCAACAACTGTACTCTTACCATAGACAATGAGACCATAGAATTTGTGAAAGAATTCAAGTATCTCGGATTCATGATTGACAACATTCTGTCATTTGACTCTCATTTTTCATACATTTATAAAAAAATATGTAAAAAATTATTCTTCTTCAGTAGAATTTCGCAAAATATCTCGAGTTTTTCTAAAATTACTGTATTTAATACAATCATACAACCACATTTCGACTACTGTGCGAGCTTGTTGTATACATTTGCTGCGAACAAAATAAATGCACTTCAAAAGCTTCAAAACAGGGGAATGAGAATAATATTAAAATGTAACAGATACACTAACATCTCCCTTATGCTTGACACATTACAGTGGCTACCAGTTTCGGACAGATTCTACTTAAATGCTATGATTTATATCTTTAAAATAACTCACAACATGGTACCTACATATCTAAATGAATTTCTCAAATACAGCAGTCAAATCCATGGTTATAATACGAGAAATAAAGACAATTTTTATATATCATGTGTCAATATGTGTAATACAATGAAGTTTTAAAAAAATTTTATTTATTAAAAGATTGAAGGAAATTTTTGTTCAGACCTTCCATACCACTGACAGTATTTAGATAAAGTTTTATTTGTAGTAATTGATTTAGTTTTATATATATATATATATATATATATATATTATTAATACTGTTCACCAAATGATTGGTCTTTTTATTTTTATTTTATTTTATATTTTATATCGGAATTGTATACTTAGTTTATAACATTTTTGTTCAGAATATTTTGTACCTACAAATTTTTGTGTATATTAGGATTTCCTATTTTCAATAAATTTCATTCATTCATTCATAATGGTTTGGATAAAATTTACAAACAATGATAATATTGGTGATTACCCATTCTTAATTAAGTTTAAAATCTTTGACATCACAAGAATACTCTAGAAACTCTTTTACAGAATAAAAACACTTCCTAATTAAAAACTTCTTCATCACCGTTTGAACCCCTTTTGGAATTGTTAACGTTATAAAATTATTTAAGAATATAAATTGATGGAAATGTTAATATGTTTTTCTCGATGAAGACCTCTTTACAGTCAGCGGTGTATTCCAGATTTGAGACGATTCGAATAGCTTTGCGTTGCAGGCGAAATACCCTTTCTGTGCCAGCCGCGTGTCCCCACGCTAGTATGGCATAGGATAAATGCGGGTGGCACAGAGCAAAGTATGCCTGTCTCAAAACACTAATAGATACATTTTGCGAAAGATTTCTAAGAACAAATATATTAGTCTTTAATTTATTGCATACATAATCTGTATGATGATCCCAGGTTAGTTTTGAATCGATTTTTACTCCCAAGAAAGTTGCAGCATCCAAAGACCCACAATTTTCAGGAGTTTGTTTAAGTGTAAATAGCATATGCTGGTTTTTTGTTTCATTCAAATATAAAAGGTTGGTTGAGAATCATAGTTTGGCTCTCGACAGTGTCTCAGACGACTCCTCTAGTACTTCGGCGAGTTTATCACCTCTGATAGAGAATGTAGTATCATCTGCAAAAAGGGCATACCGTTCAGAGATTGCCACATGTGGCAGATCATTTATATATATTAAAAATAGTAGGGGTCCTAGGACCGAGCCTTGTGGGACACCCACTTCTACAGCTCTCCTTGCAGATGACACCCCTTTTATACATACTGTTTGATATCTGTTACTCAGATATGATTTTATTAGGTTTATGCTATTACAATTGAAGTTATAGTATGGTAATTTACCTAGCAGGATATCATGTGAGACACAGTCAAAAGCCTTGCTAAGGTCGCAAAATGTTGTAGACATAAATTCTTTTCTTTCGAAAGCATCATGAATCTGGCTTACCAGGTCTAATATTGCAGAGCTTGTACTTCTGCCTGGTCTGAAACCAAATTGATGGTTGCTAAATAAGTTGTGAGACTCGAAATGCTGAAACATTCGGAAGGCCAAACATTTTTCAAAAATCTTTGAAAAGATTGGTAGTAGGGAAATGGGTCGATAGTTAGTTGGGTCATTTACCTCCCCCTTTTTAAATACGGGACATATAAGCCCCAATTTAAGAGCATCTGGAAATATGTTTTCTTTTATACTCTGATTTATTAATTTTGTCAGTGGAGAAATCAATAAATTTTTTACGTGTTTGAGAATCCTCACATTTAGGCCAAAGATGTCCCTGGCACTTTTATTCTTTAAGTTATTTATTATCTCCCTCACTTCATTGTTTGTTACCTCATTAAAATTGAAGGTACTTGTGGGTGATTCACTATTTGATTTCAGAGATGCCAAAGGATTTGTGTTTGTTTTAGGAATATCATTTTGAACTTGTTTTGCAATGTCCGTGAAGAAAGCATTAAAGGTTTCAGGAGATATAGAACAGTCTGGATCTCGTTTTTTAGGTTGTCCTCTATACTTGTTAACTATATCCCACATTGATTTGATTGGGTTACTTGAGTTTTGGATTGACAGATCGTTTGAATTTTTTTTGGATTCTTTTATGGCCAGACGATATTGCTTTTGGTAGTTGTTTTTCTCAGTTCTAGATTCTTCACTTGGGGCAAGTCTATAAATATAGTTAAGAAGATTGAGATTCTCTCGCATAACTTTTAAATTTTGATTGAACCACTGTGTATTATAATTTGTGTTTTCCTTATTAACATATTTTTTTTCTGGAAATGCTTGATTGAAATAAATTTGAATTTGTTCTACAAACATATTAAATTTTTCGTTTGCATTTAATTATTGTCAAAAAAAATTTAAAATTTAAAATTTTTTCCCTTTTTGGTTTTTCCGGGGGAATTAAAGATTTTGAATTTTATAATGTCAGATATAAAAGGAAATTTTTGACTAATAATATCTATATCTTACAAGCAGTTGACCATTTTCATGATCTGATATGTTTGAGTATAAAATATTAGTAGTGTAAGGCTCTTCAAAATTTACAAAATGTTATCTAAACAATTATTTTTCTTGTAGGTTTGAAGATGGTTTGCTTTAGGCCGAATGTACCCAACAAATCACAGAGTTGAGTACATTCCGTTTCCTCTGTGCAGAAATGCACATTAAAATCACCCAACAAGATTATTTTTTGTTCCATGCTAATCTGATTGAGGGCATTGTTCAGGGTGTTTAAGAAAGTTTCAAAGTTACCTGAGGGGGACCTATAGACAAGAATAATACACGTTTTTAACTCTTTTACAAAAATACCACAGACTTCAACGCACTTATCTATACTCAAAGCTTTTATATTATCGAGAGCCTTGTATTCAAGTGTGGGTTTTATAAAAATTCCTGTTCCACCTCCTCTGGCTGTTTCTCGTGCCGTCCATGTTGCTACTTGTAGGTCATAAAAGTTTAATGCACTAATTTGTTCTTCTGAGAGCCACAGTTCACTCAGGCAAACTATGTCAAAGTTTTTGTACATATGAAAGCTTCGAGATCATTTACTTTGTTGTTGAGAGACTGAACATTTTGGTGAAAGACTCTCAAGTTTTTTAAGTTGGCCTCGTTTGCACATTTTTGTGAGGTAAACGACGTTGTAGGTTTAGAAAATGGTTTATCATTGTTCCGTTTGGCCATAACTCAGGAGCCATTATCTGATTTTTTAGTTGTTGGGGTACTGTTAATTTAAAGGAACTAACCATCCTGTCCTTCTTGGTTCTCATCTTTTCGCAAGTGGAGTTCTCACCAAGGTTATTTTGCTTTAGGTGTTCGATGAGCCCTTCGATATAAAAATATATTGGAAAATAAACAAACAAATGCTATTGCAAATTCTCAAAAATACGAAGACTGGGTGAGGATGGGGCATATTTACAACTCTGGGGCGTAAAGATGCAATTAGTGGTGATACATAAAGCTATTTTCAACTCACTGTAGAGACATGCACGTTCATGAAGCCCGCCGTCTGAATCATGTGCCCACTGCTTGCATAAAACCTGAGTGTCAGAAGCAGTTGATTCATCGGCAAGAGGCTGTTATTTCTAAAATAAAATCATTTTGTTCGTGAAAAGCAGTACCTATATTATACCCATGTAGTTTTACAATTGCCGGACATTACAGCCATCTTAAAAACTAGTATTCTATATGGTTATATTTACTATTGACCTACCAATCATCTGGGTACTCCAATTGATTCTCAATTAGGGTTAGAAGTGTCATGACTGTTAGCCTTCTAAAAAAGTCCATTTGGGACATCTCTTCACAGTAATTGGGCCTAAGAAAAATGCGTCTTGGGTAGCCCATATCGACGAAATCAAGGACTTCTAAATCGTCTTCTAGAAAATCTTCCATCAGCACCTCATCAAAATTTTCCATTTTCGCAAGTCACAAATCTTTAGGCACTATATTCATTTTAAAAAATCAAGTATTTTTGAATATCTGAGGTTAAAGAACAATTTGAAGGTATTTTAGGGAAGGAGTTTGGTCAGTTAGCTAATGCTGTTTTGATGGATGCTTTAAGAGTCTATTAAAGTTGGTGCAACACACAAAAACCGCTAATGGTACTTTAAAAGACAATTAGCCTATTTGTTCTTTAAAAAAAAGTCGCTGCAAATGGGCGTTACAACTTTTGAGGTCGGTTTCAATGATGTTAAACATATTCATCTGACATAGTGATACAAAAGAAAAAAAAAATCAAGCAATAAAACGAAGTTTAAAATTGCTACAACCACATGAGCATTGTTTAAAATTATATAAATATAAATGTGTACTCTATGTGGTGTGACAAGTCAAACTGACAGGTTAGGAATGAATCTCGCAATTATACCGGGTGACACAGGATATCGGGCCACCCCTGTAACTTCTGCATTCGTGAACGGATTTTTCTGAAATTCGGTACAGTTATATAAGCAACCATTTCTGATTTGATCACATTACAATCCAATATGGCGGACTTCCGGTTTATCTGCAAATGCCAGCAACTTTGTTTTTTCAAATAGAACGCCGTGTATATTTTCAAGTTCAACAGGTCAAAACAAGTCCAAACCTTATGTCAAATGTCATTTTTTTGAAACAATTGAAATTAAAATTGTTTTTTTATTTTACCTCGTGGATAAATGAGATTTGGTCAAAGCTATACACAATGAGTCGCACATATCAGAGAAACATATTTTTTTCTGAACAATTATTTTTTGTGTCATTTATTGATGAATTAATTCAGTCACATCACATTTTGATCAAAAATTTTTTTTTTTCAAATGAAACCCCTATGGGCCACCTACCTGTCTTTCTAGAACATTCATTAAGGAAAAAAATTACATCATTTTAGTATTTCTGTGCAGTAACAAATTGTATACATTCAAAAACCTACAACTAGTAGAGTTTCCTTGCAGTTCGAATAATTTTTCAACTTAGTAAGCTGTGGAAAACAACATTTCTGAATCTTGTCAACTAATTGTGTAAGTTATACTTATAAGCACGATAATGGTGTTGAAAAATTATTCGAACTGCCAGAAAACTCATGAACTAGTTGTAGATTTTTGAATTTATATAATTTGTTACTGCACCGAAATACAAAAATGATATGTCATTTTTTTCTTCAATGAATGTTCTAGAGAGACAGGTAGGTGGCCCATAGGGGTTTCATTTGAAAAAAATGAATTTTTGAAAAAAAAGGTGATGTGACTGAATTGATTAACCAGTAAGTGACACAAAAAATAATTTTTCAGAAAAAAATAAGTTTTTCTGTTATTTGCGACTCATTGTGAATAGCTTTGACCAAATCTCATTTATCCACGAGGTAAAATAAAAAAACAATTTTAATTTCATTTGATTAAAAAAATGACATTTGACATAAGGTTTGGACTTGTTTTGACCTGTTGAACTTGAATATGTAAAAATATACAGGGTGTTCCATTTGAAAAAATAAAGTTACTGGCATTTCCAGAAAAACCGAAAGTCCGCCATATTGGATTGTAATGTGATCAAATCCGAAATGGTTGCTTATATAACTGTACCAAATGCCAGAATAATCCGTTTGCGAATGCAGAAGTTACAGGGGTGGCCCGATATCCTGTGTCACCCGGTATTTAAGGCAACAATACCTGACGGGTGTCACTTGGAAATAGTTACAGTGGTGCCAACTGTTAGATTAGTACCAACTGATGTTAACAGGTGGCAGTAATGTTAAAAAGAACTATTATTTTATATTACATTGCTGTCAATTTTGATTGATATCTAAAGATAATAAATAAGAGTAGATCGATCTCACTCAAATGGTTAATATCTGTTTTTTTATTTATACAATTGTTTTCTTGGGAAATGAAAGCCATTTCTAAGAATGTTCTCTTAGATGTATGTGACTATGTCGCTAGCACTTTCACTGAATCGTAACTTATCTGGAGGTCAAATTTATTCACATGTTCTGCCAGAGCACATCTTTCAGGATGCAATCTGCAGTCACTTTTATGAGAAATTATTCTGTTCGATAATGATCTTTGCGTTTGACCAATATATTGTTTATTTGCCTGGTGGATAGCAGCTGACACATATTTTTTAGAAATACTTGAGTTTTTGGGCAGAGACGAGCGGTTTGGCATCGTTTCAACATCAGATACAGTAGCAGCGGCATATGTATTCCCTCTATCCGTGACTATTGGACCTTTGAAAATGGCTGTGTTCACCGGTTTCCTTATGGAAGATACAGAGCGCTCATCTATGGGTCAGCTATGTTGCGCTTTTCGCCTTGAGATGTCCCCGGCTGCGCTGATTGTTGATTAATATGGTTGTTGTTTATGAAACATTTCAACAACTCAATTTGATGACATAGCGTTTTCATAGAGAAATTTTGGTTCTCGATTAACATATCTTTTTGCCAAATGATGATTTTAAGATAATGAATCTCTTTTTTGAAAGAATCACTCGTCACTCTGTTTATCTCTATTGGTAACCTCTGCGATTCCAATTTCGCAGCACTTCATTGAGGTCTCGTTATTATAGATTATGTTATTTAAATGTTTTAATAGCTCACGTGCAAGAAAACACTACAATTCATGCATTTCAGGCCACTTTCTTTAGTCTCTATCCAAAGTTTTTTTTAAACTTTTCTGGGAGAGGTCAAAATCAATTATATCGAGTAGTTGCAAAAATCAATTGGACTTGGAAAGAAAAAGTTTCTGCTCTGCTGTCTTGGTTATAAGCCAATCCTTCCACAATAGTCTGATCAACAAGTTCGAAATGGTGTTAATTATTTGTAAAGCTCCTAAAAATATGAGCGATAGCTCATTGGATTCGGAATGACGCGTAGAAAAATGTATTTCGATGATTTTACAGCACATAAAAAATTGCAATTGTTATTAACAAATTAAGAGGGAAATAAAAAGGCATTTCGTTTTTCGCTAATAATTCAAAAACTATTGATAATTAAGAAATTTGAAAAAAGATTCTCAAAGAGGAGGAAATTTCCAATAAAAAAGTCTTTACTCCCGGAACTTTATCTCTATCATTTTTAATTTTAATTTAACGCCGAAAATTGGGCTCCGCGCAGCAGTTACGGCATGGGCGCATTGCCGCTGAAAACAGTATACCACATGAAATATTTTTTTTATAGTATTAAATATCAATTTGAACATTTGAAAAAATTATGATGCTGTCATCTCAACACTTGAAAGAATAAAGTTCCGTTGGAAAGAAATTTGTATGTTGATTTTTCAAAACCAACAAGTTTTTTTCCGACCTCTGTTTTCACAAATGGCGACATAAAAGTTTAAATAATTGACTTATAAATTTCTTGCTTCTTGGAGCCTTTCTTATATATATATATACTTGAGAAGATCACGTGATAAACGTTTTTTAATTTGTTTATTATAATTTTTAAATTAAAAATTAAAAAATTAAAAAATGATGTTAATTTTTTTTCAACAAATGTTATGTTATTGCCGTTTTCGCATCTAACAATTAAGTAATGCTGGGTAAACATTTTTTACGTCATTTGTTTATAAATTATTTATAAACAAATTGACAAGTTTACTATATAAAAAAAATGTTTTATATCATTTTGTTGCCATGACAAAATAATGATTTACAAAAAAATTTAAACTCATAAACATTTTTGTATTGTTTATAATCGTTTTTATAGTTTCATTGTTTAAATAATTAGTCAATAACTTATTTTTTCTTTAAAAAGCATAATTGGGATTTCTCAATAAGATAAAAATAATGTTTTTATTAATAATTTCATTGTTTATTAATTTAACAATTTTTATAAACAAATTCTGACTAATATTATTTTTTTTTTCTAAAAGTAATTGACATTACAGAAACAGCCATATGTAACAAACTTCGGTATCGTGTAATATTGGAAAGTGTTATAAAAGATAAAAAAATCTGTAATTTTAATTACTTTTAGAAAAAAAAATGTTAGTCAGAATTTGTTTATAACAAATTGGTAAATCAATAAACAATGAAATTATTGATTAAAAAAAATGTTTATTTGTCAATAAAATGTTAATTATGATTTTTAAAGAAAAAAAATATTTCTTAACTAAGTATTTAAACAATGGAAATATAAAAAAAGATTATAAACAAAAAATGTTTTCAAGATTTTTTTTTTAAATCATTATTTTGTCATGACAACAAAATGGTAAAAAACTTTATATATATATATAGCAAACTTGTCTACTTTTTATAAATAATTTATTAACAAATGACTTTAAAAAAAATTTACCCAGCGTTACTTGATGCCATTGTTAGATGTTAAAAAAATGTTTTTAACATCATTTTTTGAATATTTCATTAATTTTTAACTTTAAACAATTATAATAAACAAAATAAAAAACTTTTATAAACTTTTATCGCGTGATCTTCTCAAGTATATATACAAGAAAGGCTCCAAGGAGCAAAAAATGTATAAATCAATTATTTAAACATTTATGTCGCCATTTGTGAAAACGGAGGTTGAAAAAAAACTTGTTAGTTAACAATTGTATAACTTTTTGAAAAATCAACATAATAATTTCTTTTCAACGAAACTTTATCCTTTCAAGTGTTGAGATGACAGCATAATATTTTCAAATGTTTACATTGATATTTAATACTATAAAAAAATCATTTCATGTGGTATACTGTTTTCAGCGGCGGTGCGCCCATGCCGTATCTGCCGCGCGTAGCCCAATTTTCGGCGTTAAATTAAAATTATAAATAATAGAGCTGGAGTTCCGGGACTTAGGACTTTTTTATTGGAAATTTCCTCCTCTTTAAGAATCGTTTTTTAAAATTTCTTAATTATCAATAGTTTTTGAATTATTAGCAAAAAACTAACTGCCTTTTTTTCTCCCTCTTAATTTGTTAATAACAATTGCAATTTATTATATGCTGTAAAATCAACCAAATACATTTTTCTACACGTCATTCCGAATCCAATGAGCTATCGCTTATATTTTTAGGAGCTTTATTAATAATTAACACCATTTCGAACTTGTTGATCAGACTACAAGGTGTGGCATGAAGAATTATGCTATAAAGTAAAGAAGCAACAGATATTTCCTCGAAAACACCAATCTGAATATACTGCATTGCATCCCATCCAATCTGGAGGGCCCTAGGGAAACGTCTTGGGGCCTTTTCCCTACTTGCTGAGTACGTCCGATCTACCTACAAGATACACAACTGTCACCACCTTTGCTAATGATACTGTTGTGTTAGCATCCAGCATAGATCCAGTTAATTATAGTGTCCCGAAACTTACAAATGAACTTGAGTAATATCCAAGTCTGGCTTACAAAAAACTTTTTAACAAAAAATTAAACCGACAAAAAAATCAACTGAAAAGCAAAAAATAAAATAAACCTTCTTAGTCTAAATGATAAGTGAGCTCCTAAACTAATGTAAGTAACTGATTTTGAGTCGGCGCCAAACAAACAATTATCGAAGATCATTATCTATGAAAGAAGTCATCAAAACGCAGCCGTGCATCTGCTGCCATCATTTTACGCTTTGCCTAATTCAATTGCTAGTTTGTTTGGTGCCGACTCAAAATCAGTTACTTACATTGTTTAGAGCTCAATTATCATTTAGACTAAGAAGGTTTATTTTATTTTGCTTTTCAGTTGATTTTTCGTCGGTTTAATTTTTTGTTAAAAAGTTTTTATTTTTACTTTTCAGTTCCGTATTTCGTCGGTTTAATTTTTTGTTAAAAAGTTTTTATTTTTCAATTTTTTGTGGCTAAAATCTACCAATTACTACCTACTTGTTTTTTGATTACTTCCAAAATACTTACTTACCCACCTTCAACTATTACCAGTTTAATAATATGATTATCTACTTTTACTATTTGTTGTAATATAAATTATTTTCGTTGTTCTGGTTAGTTTATTTCATTACTTTGTATATCATTCCATCCTCTCTCATAAAATATACTGATTTTGACGGAACAAGAATAATGTCAGTAGCGATCTGTCATTGTCAACTACGTATGTGTGTGCTAATGTTCACTAGTGAAAAATCAATTATCCCCTATTTTTCTACCTGTAAGGGTGGCTAATTCCTTTCGAAATCCAAATATAAGGTATACCCTATCTATTGAGAAAAGAATCATCCAAATCGAAGAACCCAGTACAAAGTTATGCCTGATAGAATCGGTTAACGGACCAGAATTCAGAGGGTGAGTGATCAATATCCTTCATTTCGCTACCCTTAGGGGTGGATTTCATCTTTTAAATTCAAATGGGACCAAATTCGAAGTACACCCTATCCACTGAAAAAAAAAATATCGGAATCGGACGCCTCAGTAAAAAGTTATGCGTGATCATACATAAAAAAATATGATGGAAAAACATAAAATATACGGGTCGAATAGAGAACCTCCTCCTTTTTGGTTTCGTCGGTTAATAATAAAGTGAAAATACTCTTATTCATCAGTAAAGTTCAATGACTGCTACAGCAAATGATGCTGGCAAACATAGCTAAAACACACCTTCAAATATTGATCTTCAAATCTATACTTAAGCTGATATGATCGATCATATGGCATCCAACTCTGGAAAACAGGTGCCTGCTCCAACATGGTTATTTCACAACAGATTCAGAACAAAATGCTTCGTATATTAGTTAATGCACCACAATGCATGTCCAATTGTATCATAGAAAATGTATACCAATAGATCCAATTAAGGGAGTTATTGAAGTTTTTAGTAACAATCATTCGGATAGGCCGATCAACATGGAATCCCAGTTTATGTTTTTGCAAAACCGAGAACACCTACTATAGTTATGCTTTGAGTATATTCTGGCTACGTTTCATTTCCTTTCGGCATTTTTTACATCAAAAGTGAAAGTGCTACATAATAGCTCGTGATCTGATAGACCCGAGTTCTTGAGTGAGCAAACTACTTGATCTTTGGCAAAGTTTTAACATAGTTGCTAGTGCTATAAGAGTATTCTGAAATTATTGTATGCGATTTTATATGAATGTATTAATTAAAAAATATAAATAGTTGTACAACTGATTGTATTGAGTAGCTGATGAACTATTAATCGTTGTATCATTATTATTATCTCTTTCTGCTGATGATTGATGTAAATCTACTGTGGAGGCGAGTAAGATATTACTTGGTCAATGTTATAACCTACCCGATTATAGTTTTCTTTTTTTTTTTCAACTTCTACTGTTTGTGACATTTACAACAAGTTGCATTTCTGAATATTTTCAGTTTTTCTGAAATGATCATAAATATTAAAATCATTTCAAAAGTGGGCTTATCATTATTAATACAAGTACTTTCATAAGTGTATTAAGAATTTCTGCCAATACTATTTAATCAATTTTGTCAACCAAATTTAAAGTTTCCTGTTGAGAGTTATGTTTAAAAAACATACTTCAGATATTTTTTACCTCAAAAAGAGGGATATTTTTTAATTGATTTATATTTTCTTGTACTTTTTTTATGAAAGAAGTCAATAATATTTTGTACTTCACAAGATGTTGGTTTCAAAAAATTTTTTTTTTGAAAAAACTAAAATCATTTTATACATATATAAACAAAATAAAAACTAAATTAAGTTGTCTAACCAACCAATATTTAAAATAGAAACTTGAAAAAAATGGGCAAAATGGAGATTGAAAATAATGTAATCAGTAATGCTATGTAAATAACTATAAATAAGTAAATGAAAATTGTGACATTGCAGACAAATTTTTAAATTAAAGAAAAAAACATCCTCGCTGTTTTTTTTGTTAAATTTAAAAATTTGTCTGCAATGCCACAATTTCTCCTTTGGATAACTATAAAGGTTCTGTTTTCAGGAATTGTTATGACATGGGAGCAATTGACACAAACCCTCATTAGTGCTGGAGACTCTCGACTGATACGTTTATGGGATGCTGAACGTGAATTGATTGCTTATGACCTGAATACTGGTAAGTATAATCAACAAGTGAATATTATTTGCTCAGAAATACCAACTTCAATGATATATCAAAATTTAAAAAGATTATTTGTGATATTGAAAATAAGAAAGCCACTGGTGCAAATATTTCAATATTTCTGAAAACCTTTTCGACCATCCTTTCAATATTTTGTTGCAAGTTATAACTGAAACACTATATCCATCATTCCAGACGGCCACAGAAAATCGCACCAGTTTCAAACCACCTATAATTTCATTGTTTCTTGCTTGGAAAGTTTATTGATAAAAATATTATGTGAATATTCTCAATCATTTAATAAAACTGTTTCTATGCTATTGCTTGAAAGTTCTACCTGTTTGTCCTATGTAAAAACTTGGCCAAGTACCACAAGTTAGTTTATATACTCCAGATTTGTCGGACTTTTCTGATAACATGAAAAAACATGAAAAGTCCGACAAATCTGAAGTATAATATAACGTGGTACTTGTCCAAGTTTTTACATAGGGCAAACAGGTAGAACTTTCAAGCAACGCATATCCGAACATAGAAACAGTTTTATTAAGGGCAAATCTAATTCAACTTTCGCTAACCCTCTTCTGACTGAAAAGCATTGCTTTGCTAATGACTGAACTTTTGCATGTAGAAAAGAAAGGTCAAAAATCCAATCTCCTAGAAAGTTTAGAGATTAACAAAGACAAGAATTCACAATATTTATTAAATGACCAGATTAATTTGCCCCTTTTAAATCTGTTTACTAGAAATAGAATAATCTTTCGTAACCCCAGTAATTGTTATTTAGTTTATCTCCACTTGAAAAAGCTATAGTATAGCGAAACACGTGTCGTGGGTTTTGTAAACCAATTTTTTGTGAAAATCGTAGTGAAGTATTTTTAGTCTACTTCACAAAATATGTGGTGGGGAAGGACTTTAGATGCGCACTGTATAGATATATACAAAAAAATTATCTTAATTTTATTTGAAACTAATTTTTAGTTTATGTTCAATATGTAACTTTCATTTTATTTAGTTAAAATTTAGCATATAATATTTTACTTGTATTTTAAATGTAAATGTTATGGGTTATCATAAGAATTCCTTAGAAATTTAGGAAATCATACACTATGAAATAATATATGATATAATTTTCAATTCACAGGGACAGACAGCTCCGTGACCTGCATTGACTCTACTTTTTCTAGTATATGTCACGGAAACTACAGAAACTATTACCGCAGCCTCCAATTAGATGATGATGGATTTCCTTCATATCATGGCCCAAAACTGGGGATGTGTGTGGTTGGTTGTGTTGATGGTTCAGTGAGATTATTTGATCGTAGGTGCAGCCCCAGTGAGGCAAGAGTAAAAGTTTGGATGGATCACATAGGCAGCGTTCTGACTATTCAGTTGAGAGATAACTTGGTAGTTAGTGGAAGGTAAATAAGGCTATTTTAACTTAACTATCAAATGTGCTATATCTCAAAAACTCCTAAAATCAAGAGATTTAATACTTTTTTTATTTAAAGCTGACACAGCCGTTTTGGCAAAACCAAAGGAAAATCATCCAGTCTTCAAAAACTCTTGTATTTTATTACACAAACTCGAATCCTATAACTCAGTTGGTTAGTGAGAATATGGTGTGCTAGATTTAGTCTCAAGCTGAAGTCAATTTACGATCGAAATCAAAATTATATTATATGTATAGATTTTGCTTAAAACCACTTTAAAATTTAAATTTATGCACGGGATGGTACATTCCAATCTCTCTCTCTCTCATTTTGTTATTTCAGAAATGAATAAAAAAAAACATTTTTTCACCTGTTTTAATTATAGCCCAATGTTGATGAGAAATATTTTCAAAAAATTTAATGAACAAATGTCAGAGGAAATGTTGAGATTGGTAATTTTTTCAATTAACATAATATAAAACAACTATGGGAATTCATCAAAGCTCAGTTATTGAACCATTCCATCATCCTACTTTATGTGCATTTTTTCAATTAACATAATATAAAACTACTATGGGAATTAATCAAAGCTCAGTTATTGGACCAATCCATCATCCTACTTTATGTTCAAAAGCCTTTAATGGGATGTAAGTCTTTATACAAAACATTACATGTACATTAATAATAATATTTCAATCATGTCACGAGAGAAAACAGATAAAAGAAACATACATAAAATCAGTGACAATTTTAAACACACACATTTCTGTTGTACAAAATTGAGCCTTTTTAAAAACAAATATTGTGTGTGATATTTTTTAGAGGTTATGGGAGATGATTAAAGAATGTTATCGTGTAATACTGAGGACTTGATTCATATAGGGTTGTTGAATGTTTAGGGGAACAAAATTGTTCACCATATTTTGTTAAATTATTATGGAAATTATTGTTTTTGGAAAATACAGAGGAACTATTCTTATGTTAAAATTGCAATTGTAAAGTTTTTGAAATGTTCTGTTTGCTTGAAATTTATATTGAATATCACCTAATGATCCTTTCCACTGGATAGGTTAACCCATATCTCAATATTATATGATATGCAGTTCGCCCATAAAGTAACGCATAAATTCATTATTAGCTAAATAAACAATATTATTAAAAATTCCCAAAACAGGTCGATTTTTTATTTTAATTTTCTGTTTTTATATTTTTTTAAATAATAATTTAATATACAGGGAAACCTACCTTCAAGTAATGACCTCATCACCGGTTTTTTTAAATGGAACACCCCAATTTTTTTTAATTTTCGTAGTTACCTTGCTGAGCTGATTTCAAAAATGTATCACAAGTTGCGTCAAATTGGTACAGGGTGGGCAACAATACCAAAATTACAAGTTATTTACAAAATAATAAATAAAGATTAAACTTATAAAAAAATTAAAAGAATTTACATATTGTTATACAAGTATGAAGGGTGCTTTGATAAAAGCATTTGAAGAAGTGGTAAAAGAACTTTGGTCAGAAGATTCGTCTGATGTGGTGGTTAACACTGTTTCTTTGAAAAGCCAGATACAAAGATTTGCACCTCGTTTTATGGGTAACGCTCAACAGGATGCCAAGGAATTCTTCAGATATTTATTGGAAGGTCTTCATGAAGATGTAAACAGAGTAAGAGAAAGGCCTAAGCCTATGTTCATAGAAATCGATGAAAATTTGAGCGATAATGAAAAGGCAAAAGAGTCCTGGTCAAGATATCTTAGAATGAACAACTCGAAAATTGTCGATAACTTTGTTGGTCAACTGAAATCATCGTTGAAATGTACTTTCTGTGGCCATTGTTCCGTCACTTTTGACCCATTCTGGGACCTTTCACTCCCTATTCCAAAGAGTACTGGCAAACTCAGACTGTCGCAATGTTTAGACTTGTTTACTAGTGAAGAAATATTGGATGATGACGAAAAACCCACTTGTTCTAAATGCAAGGAAAGGAGAAAATGCACGAAGTCATTATCTATACATAAATTCCCCAAAATTTTAGTAATTCACTTGAAAAGATTTTCGCAGATGGAGAGATTCAGAGGAAAACTAAATGTCTTCATTGACTTTCCTCTCGATGGATTAGATATGAATATTTATGCAGTAGATAACGCAGCTCAGTGTCGCTACAACTTGTCGCTGTATCCAACCATAGCGAACAACTTTTAATGGACACTACACGGCTTACTGTAGGCACCCTTATGCAGGCACATGGCACGAGTACAATGACTCGAGAGTATCACCGCTATCACCAAAATCTATCGTGAGTGGAGAAGCATACGTCCTCTTCTATGATCAAGAGGACACCAAATCACAGTTTTGAATAGAACATTTTACTTATTTACATTTTATATTTTATATTCATCTTTACCTTAATAAATAAAAAATATTTAAATATTAAAAAAAAAAAAAAAAAAAAAACTACTGTAATAAACTAATAAAAAACACACCGTATATTTTTAACATTGTATCTAACCACTTTTATTAGTGATCTTTGCCCCTCGCCTATGCTGTATATTTTTAATGTTTGAAGTTATTTTTTGACATGTTTTTTCATTTGACGTTAAAAACTCTCGTAAACATGAAAGTTTAATTCTGTATTGTTAACGCTTCAAAGTAGGTACGTTCAACTGAAATATAATCTAAATTTATCATATTGCAACTGTCTTTTGAAAATGCCTTTATCTGAAAGGGATAGAATTGTAATACTAGTCATAATTGGTGTTGGCGATATGATGCGGACTCAACAAGAGGTATGCATATTATTCCAAGAAATGCACCCAGATCGTGGACCTATTTCACATTCTACTGTAAGTAGAATAGAGCGAAAATACAGAGAATTAGGACATGAGATGCACCAAAGCAAGGAGACATACAGTTAATGAAAATATTCAACAAGACGTAATTTTGTCGGTAGTTGTACGTCTCGTCCATTAATTAGCTGAAGACGACTTTGACCGAAGAACTGATTTCTGCGAGTATATGATGGACCAAAATAATAGAAATAACAATTTTATTGCTAACGCAAAAGGTCAATGTGTAAGGTATTGTGAGAAATACAATTATTGGTCCATATTTTTTTGGTGATAATTTAAAAGGAGCATTGTATCTAGATTTCTTACAAAATACATTAATTCCTGATTTGACCCAGCTTTTTCCTGATATTCAAATAGTCAATAATTTAGACCGCAGAATCTGTTTTCAACAGGATGGCGCACCACCACATTTCGCTGCAACTGTGCGCGAGTTTTCAAACAGAACCTTTCCAAATTGGTGGATGGGAAGAAGGGCCCGCTAGATCACCTGATCATAGCCCATTATGGGGTTATTTAAAATCTAAAGTCTATACTAACGGACCTGGCAATATCCATGACCTAAATGACCGAAACAGGCAAGAAATGCAGAACATAATACCGGCTGTACTACAAAATGTCAGAGACGAAGTTAATGCCCGAGTAGGTAATTGTCTAGCAGTAAATTGAGAACAATTCGAACATTTACTGTGAATTTTCTTTTGTTTGTTTTTGGTAGTGTATCCAGTTGCTGCATGACTATGTAATTTCATTTAATAATTTTTATTGTTTATTCTTCATTTATTATTTTGTAAAAATACAGTAACGTATAACTTTTGTACCAATTTGATGCAACTTGTGATACATTTTTAGAATCAGCTCAGCAAGGTAACTCGGGAAATTTAAAAGAAATGGGGTGTTCCATTTAAAATAACCGGTGATGACATCATTACTCGAAGGTAGGTCACCCTGTATATTAAATTATTATTTTAAAAACAGGAAATTAAAATAAAATATCGACCTGTTTCGGGAATTTTTAATAATACTGTTTATTTAGCTAATAATGAATTTATGTCTGCAATAAGTGACAGAAATCTGTAACATTTTTGATAGCTAGCCATAATTTCATTAGAAAGGAAAAAGGTCTTATTCCTCAAGACAGCTGACTACAAAAACCTATACAATAGGTTATGTTGGTCACATATCCATAAAAAAAACAACTACTTACCCGGCTAATGCCTCGATGGACGTTGAATGACATCCGATTGATAAACGTGCAAAGTCCTACAAGATACTTTGCAAATGTTTGTTGCGAAATGGATCAATATTAACCACTTCACTCAGGCTGGCCACCTGTAGACCGGTTTCGGGGTATTTGCCACTTATCATGCTAATTCGATCTCAGCAAATGCTTTGAACTTGGATTGATATTGATTATTTCAGTCAGGTAATGCAGACATTAATCATTGTCTGCTTGACCCACCCTATACTGATGAGGGACAAATACCCCAAAACAGGTCTACAAGTATATTGAACATACATAATTATGTAGTTTGTGTTCACTAATAGCAATGCTTGCACGTGAGTATTCCACAAATGCTTTGGCCATATATTTTTGTTATCAATAATTTTTGTATGCAATTTCAATAAATTGGATAGTTTATAAATTATGTTGTTAATCCATTTAATAGAGAAGTCTGTGTCGTTATATTTTCCATTAATGGCAGGACAAGCAAGATCAAAATACAATATCAAAGTATTGAAAAGTTGCAAAAGATTGATCAATCACTAGGAAAGTGAAACAATTCACGAAAATCTTCATTTTTTTCACAAATTTCGAAAAATAAATGTTTTATTTTGTTATTATTGATAGTTTCAGATATCCTAATGTAATCAAACTTAATACCAAGGCCGAAATGGTTACCAAGTTGTAGATCAATGACTGATTCTGTCTATCGCAAATCTGATGGGTTCTTTATTCTGACATAACATATTGAAACTTTCTATATTATTAGTGTACTCATGAGATCCATAATTTTTTCTAGAATTGATGAATAATGATATGAAAAATTAAAAACCAATTTTTTAAGAGTGAAATTTAAAACATAAAAAAATATAGTACAGATGGTAAACTGACCTGGGAAAGCCAGGTTGATAAGGTTCAGCAGAAGGAATTCTACACATAGTTTCGATAAATGTTTGGAGAGTTATATATTAAGTCGAAAAACAACTATTTAATATTAAGTTCTTATCTATAAGGTTCAGTTTATAATAGTTTTTTGTTGGTTGACACCTCTCTTATGCACATGCACGAGGAGGTAAGTGACATTTGAGAACGAATTATTTTCTACCTCCGCCGCTCACATAATTAATTCACATAATTTCAAGAACAGGGCTACTCCAGCTCAAGGATTCAAATGTAATGAAATAATGTTTTCTTAAAAAAAACCTTTATAACCGGAATTGTCTATCGGGATATTTTCATTTTGATTTAAAAATGATTATTTTTTTATTTTACATTGAAACTCTTCATCATAGCTCTACTGTTTCTTAATTCCGGCACAATAACTTTAAATAAATGGAAAATATGTTTTGTTAATTATTTTCCAGATTAAATACAGTTCTGCTGAAACACATTAGGAAAATAAATTATAACAACTAGAGAATGCAGATTAATTCAAAAAAATATGTTGTTGTGACTTTTCCATTTAATAACTCCAGCACAATCACATAAAATGAGTAAAAAATGTCACTTGTCTAATCATTCTTCTATAAGAGAGCCTAAAAATGAAGTTTTGGTACATTGAAATTCGTTTTTGAGGCAGCACAATCATATGAATTGAAGGGATAGATAGTTTTATTTAATCAAGATTTGAATGCAAAATACATTTATCACACATACAAGTTGCAAAAGTAGTAAAGTACAGAGTTCAGTCCTCGGCGTGGTGCTAATTACACCACACCTTAGCATATAAAATGTTTATCGACTTCCTAGTCCAGATCCTCTATGTTGCACTTAGACAGGGCCGATTTGTGTAGGATGCGATTCTTCAGCGCGCACATAATGGTCTTGGCTAAGTAGAGCCAGCTTTTATCTTGAGATAGTAGAGTCTATGGTGCTAGGGTCTCTCTGCAAGTATGTAGTCCCTCAGTTGCCACATTGACTGAGAATCGCAGCACGTTTAGAAATAGTAATAATAGTATAGGTTGTGCTGGAAAATATTCATAATAGAAATATAACAGTCAGAAAATGCAGATCAGTAGATCAAAATTTGTTTTCATGTCATTACTCTTCAATAACTCAGGCATTATCCCCATAAAATAAACAGAAATACATATCTATAATTTTTTGGAGATAGTATGGTTGTGTTGAAAAATAATTGGAACATAAATTTTAACACAGCAAGAATTGTAGATCAATACATGAAGATCATACTAAATATTTATTTTTAAATATAATTGATAATTTGTCCTATTTAAGAGTAGGAAAATATAAAATTGTAAGTCTTGGCGGAAGTGCCTTTGTCGAGAGCCGTTTATTATTACATGAAGATTCGTTATGGTGATTTCATTATTTAATAACTCACAATCACGTAGACTGAACTGATTTTTTTTTATTAACCTTCAGAAAAAGCAGTTGAGAAAATAAATTATAAAATGCGAATTATTACATTGAATTTTGTTTGACTCTTATCATTTAATAACTTCATCACAATAATTTTCCGTGCATAGTAAATAGTAAAGAATTTTGATTCATCAATCAGAATTTTCTCAGTGTATTAGGATTTCAATTCTGAATATTTTTTAGCACAACCATACTATTTCTAAAAAAGTATAAACAAATAACAGTTTTCAATTCAGTACATGTAATTGTGCACTCATAAATTCTTGGATGGTGAAGAGTGAACTTTGTCTTTCAAATATCCCCACAAAAAGTCAGGGGGTATCAAATGGGGAGACCTAGTGGGCCATCTATCTGAAATCAATTTATTCCTAAGTTTTCTGTCAAATAATCTCGAACAATTAATGCATTATGTTGAAAATACATAGTTATTCATATAACCAAAGGCAACTCTTCCAATACATTTGATATTTGATTGTGTAGAAATTCTAAATTTGGCTATCTATTCATAATACCTTGAAACAGAATTGGACCGATTATTCTATTCTTAATAATGCCAACATTGACACCAAATTTATGTTGGTTGGTTCTATCTTTTATTAAATTTTGATTCTCCTTAGAGCAATATCTTGTATTATTACGGTTGGATAAACCATTATAAGTGAACCAATTTTTGTTGATGAACACAATCACATTAACTGAAGCTTCATTAATAATAATAAATGCATTTAATTGAACCAAATTACATTGATCCAATATGCTATTGACCTAGGTCCTTCAACCCATTGTGGTTACATAATCACCTTATAAATATAAAAACATGTTAAGAACAAATATGTGTTGTTAAATTGCAAAAAAAAATTGAAAAGGAAATAATAGTAAAAAAAAACAAAAGTCGAGATAAAAAAATATAATTGAGGATTTTATAGAATTTGGGGGGGGGGGGCTGGTATTCTTCTTATTTGGAAGAATTAAAGGTCATTTATAAAATTTTGTCAATTTACAAACTTTTGTCCTCTGGTAGAGTGGATTGTATGGGTTGTGGATAAGGTTATTGGACTGTCGCATTTTGGTTATCTTTCTTAGAGATGATGTTTCGGCGACTCTGAGGTTATTTAGAGCTCTGATCTTACAAGGAATATCATTAGCCGGCGTATCATCTTGTAGATGTGGCTTGCTGAATTGATGTTGATAAGATTTTGAAAGTGTGTTGCTCTTGCAATGGGCAAAAATACGGAATTTTCAAAATATTTTTGATGGATTTTACAGCTTGTCAAAACTCTGTTGGTAATTTTCTTTCTCTCTTTTAATTTTCTAAAACTTGAAAAAAATATTTAAAGTCGGCAAAATTCAAATGTCTTCTTTCTAGTGCTGTTGTGACGTAATCCCCCGATCAACCAATCCCACAGTTGACAGCTTCAATCAATTTTGCAACGTTGCCATATTTTCAAACCTTGACATTGCGAATTGTGTTCTAGTTCTGACATTTATAGTTTATGTCACAATCAACCCGATTACGCCTATTGGCTAATTGGCTAATTTGCTGATTTTCAAAAAAGAATGGGAACTGCTGTAATTAAAATTTGACTCAGAAAATGTTTTCTGGGTACATAAGGCGTATGCCTTATATATTTTAAAGCATATTTAAAGAGATAATAATTTCTCGTGTCCTCGCCAATTATATTTTTCTTCTCAAATTCAGTATATGCATTAAAATTCAATTTGTTATCGAACCTTATGCACAAATAATCAATAATCAATAATTGTCGCTGCTTGAATATTGTGTTAATGCATTGTGAGACTGGGTGATGTTGGGGTTGGGTGGTTATTGAATATGATGGGGTTGGGTGGTTATTGGATAAACCGGGGGAAGTGGAGTCTATTAATTTTTGCATGTTTTCAGTGACTTTCTCTGTTGTGGTGGTCCTTGCTGCGGAATAAATTAATTTGATGTGGCATTGGAAATTTTGGCTTTTCTCTCAAGAGGTCTGAGAAAAAAAAAATATATAAGATAAGATTTTTATTGACCTTCAAAGTTTACAATAATGTTTATGAGACAAGTTCACAACATGATTGTGTAGGTACGTCAAAACTATAGCTAAAAGAGAATAATACTAGCACCCAAAATAGTGTACATGTGTATATAGTGTATAGAAAATTAAAGATTTTATGTAAGCTAGCACATTATATCCATATTGTATATATAAAAAGTAAAAAAGAGCACGTGTATTTTAACTAAAACTAAACTATGAAGTAAGCTGATAGAACAGGCATATTATATCCATTCATGAGAAAAACCATCTTCGATATTATAGAGTGGGTGTACAAGCAGCGATTTTTTCAAATAGTGTTTAAATTTTTTAGTAGGGTAGGTCCACTGGAATATGATTATACAATTTGATTGGCAAATATTCTGTCTGCTTCATTGTTTTGGTGAAATTCATTCGAGGCAGTCTATATAGATCTTTGTTTCGAGTATTGTACTGGTGGGTTTCAAACCCTGTAATATTCTTATTTTTCTTTTTGTGTATCCATAGGATTGCTTCTATGATATATATATATATATATATATATATATATATATATATATATATATATATATATATATATATATATATATATATATATATATATATATATATATATATATATATATATATATATACGTGAATTGTCAAGATTTGCATTTGAATAAATAAGGGTTTTGCATGATCCCTCGGACCCGCCTTAGCCATAGTTCTAACTATTTTTTTTGACTTATCAGTAGTTGTTGGCATGTTGAGCTTGTGCCCCATAGTAACATGCTATAAATTAAATGACAGTGAACCATACCGTAGTACACCGTCTTCAGTACCTCTACTGATACCATCTCTCTGAGATTTCTTAATAAAAATTGGCTTTTTGATAACTTTTTCTGCATTTCCTGAATATGTTCTTTCCAGTTTAAGTCCGGATCTATCTGAAAACCTAGTATCTTTACTGACGAGTCACCTACAGTATCTTTGTTTTTTGTGAAAGTTATTTCTTTGGTTTTATTTTTGTTTAAGGATAATAAGTTTGCGTTGCATAAACGAAATAGTTGAGAGTATTGACTATATGGAATCATGGTGCAATAAAAACTATAATATATATAAAACTTTCTCAGAATTCAGATTACTTACATTAACAGACCTACGTAAAATTATACTTTCTATGGATAATAAGTGCAGAATTCATGAAATTTTAAACTCCAAAATATTGAAACAAGTTTTTGAGACTATCGGTCATGTTCTATTGCATCTTATCAATACCTCTCTTGAAGCTGGTCATATACCTGAAAGACTGAAAAGTAGTATTATTGTACCGATACCTAAGATTCCTCATACTATTAAAGCGAATGCATTCAGACCAATCAACACTTTACCTCCGATTGAGAAGGTACTTGAAACAGCGGTATATGATCAACTGATTGAATATGTTGAAAAAAACGATATTTTAATAAATAACCAATCGGGATTCCGTAGAAGGCACTCGTGCGAATCATCAGTACAACTTTCCCTAAATAAATTCAAAACCGAACTGGATCATAATAAGTTTGTTGTGGCTGTGTTCCTTGATCTCAGAAGAGCATTTGAGACCATTGATAGGTCTATACTACTAGCCAAATTGAATAGATATAGAATAGAGGGGAAAGTGTTCAACTGGTTATCTAATTACTTGACCAATAGAAAACAACGTGTTAGAGTGAATGATATATACTCCTGCGAAATTCCAAATTATGTTGGAGTTCCCCAGGGTAGTGTTCTGGGTCCCCTTCTATTCATACTCTATTTAAATGACATGCCATTGTTTGTTGATTCTGAATTTCTGAACTTTTTTGCGGATGATACCCTATTGGCATGCAGTCATGAGAACTTAGAAATGGCAATAGAAAGAATGAATACCACATTAGCAAGTGTCAACAAATATTTGAAAATGAATAAACTCAAGCTGAATGTATTGAAAACAAAAGCAATGATAATCACTACCAAATATAAATACATCCTAATAGACCTAAAAAATATTAATCTTAACATTGATGGTGAAAAAATTGAAATAGTGAACACAACTAAATATCTGGGATTTCAAATAGATAATACTAATAAACCATATAGGTATAAATACAATAATAATAATAATAGGTAACCAAATTGAAATAATAATAATAATAACCAAATTGAAATTATATGAGATTATTCTAGTAAGTAATAAGGTAAATATCAAGGTAAATATTAAGTGGTACACTATTCAAGTTGACCTTATCTGTTATTTTGATTTCAAGTACTCAACCAAAACATCCTTGAATTTTCTCACAGAACAAGACTGCTTTATTTCTAATGGAAGCTTATTAAATTCAAGCAAACCTCGATGGAAGATGGAGTTCATAGATTGGGAATACCGTGTACGAGAAACATAAAGATTGGTACTGCCCCGCATAGGATAATCGTGAATTTCACTGGAGAATGTGATAAACTGATTAAAGTAAGCAGGTGCTTCGGCACATAAAATTTTGAAAATGAAAATCATAGAGGAATAGAAAATTCTATCCCTAATACATGTTAGCTCCTCTATCAGATTAGTTTTACAAGCCATATTTGTCGCCAACCTTAACTGATATCAAGCACCCAACGCTTTTTTTACATAAGAGAAAATTTTTTGGTCAATGACTTTGTTTTTATTAATTTCAACTTTTCAGTCCATATTGCTTTATAAGCGTGTTTTTTAGTTTTTTTGAACTATAATTTTATTTTTTATTGGAAAGTAAAACATTCTCAATTGAATAGAAACTTTATCTTTGAGTCGCAGATGATTCCGGGTCTATTTTATGAACACTCTGTTCATATTTTCAAATAAATCAATTTATTTTTTATTGTTTATGGCTTCACAAGTATCAATCCACTTGCTTGTTCGGTATTCTTCTATCAATTATTGTATTTGTTCATTTCTACTTTGAGACTTCGATCAGGGACGAACCGAAAGGAAATTTTGTGAATTTTGCCAACTCATTTTCATATTTCATTTTTAGACTCAAAACCTGTACATTTTCACTCTGAGTTATATATTTCTAACTTCAAACTCAAACTACCCAGAATTTTCGATTCATAAGTTTGACATTTCGAGTTTAAAATTGGAAATTCTGAGTTTGAACTGGGAATTTAATTTTCCAAATTAAAACTTGAAATTTCCAACTAAAAATTCGGAATTCTTTTTTTTTTCGATTTCAAACTCTAAATTATCTACTCATCAGTCTGAAATTTCGAGTTTGCAGTTGAAAATTCCTAGTTTGAACTGGAAATTTTGTTTTCTGACTTGACTGTTAAAACTTGGAAATTCCGACTACAAACTCGGGCCCGTCCCTGACTTCGATTACCAGAAAGCTGATTGTTACAATATATTCTTCTTTTGTTCTCAATGAGTCTGATGGTGGAAGGTGGCAATTGATGTCTATAGTATATGTGTTTTTTTTTTCAAAATCAGCCAGTCAGTCCCTGCCCCTCTGATGCTTCTAAATAATTTACCATCCCAGCAAACATGTTACGCGTGGGCCTCTAGAGGCACTTTAAAAACAGTCGACAGACAACATAAGCGGGCCATAATCATGATAATTCGTCGGCCCGGCTAGCCCGTGTCGTGACGGCCATCAGTAGGCCTCCAGACTACCACGCGCTTTATTACATAGCGGGACTTCACCGGATAGACAGAGTTAAGATGAACTGATATTGCATGGTACAGATTATAGTGCGATTGCGGGTATCCTACTAATCAACCGCGTCATTCCACTGTTGGGATTTCATCATTGATCTATGCAAATATACAGGGGCGTCCAATTCAAAATGCAGTACATGGAAGTATAGGGTATTTTGGAAGGCAATGAGCATAAAGACGGTTTCAATGAAAACAAAATGGCCATATGAGCGCCTAAGAACAATCTAGCAATATATCTTCGAAAACAGTGAAACTTCAATGGTCATTATTATACCCAATAAATTCACCAAACATTCAGAATCGACTGATTCATGGACTAGATATATACAATTCACTGTTTTCACTCTCTGAAGCCACTATATAATTGTAGCAGATTTCTGAAACTGTAGAGCCAGATTGTTCCTATTTACCTAAACAGACAACTTTTTCTCCATTTCAACCATTTTTATTGTATCTCAAATGGTTTCCAAGATACTCACTCATCCATATTTCCCAGATATTGCATTTCAAACTGGCCTGGAAAAATATTTCACCAAATAGATCGAATGACAACACACAAATCTGAATGTCAATGTTGCATTTTCATTACAGAGGTCGCAGCGCGTAATGCCACATACTGTGTCAAAACGATATCGGCGCGATTATCACAAATCTTTAACGGGTAATTTCTGGCTAAATTCAAAACATCCATAATAAATATGCGTATGTTCAGCCAAAGCGGCAAAACTGATATCATTCCAATTATTTACCGACATCGGTGTGCCGCTGCCGACATCTTACCGCAGTTAACAGCAACAGCCTGTCTATTTACCGCTCATTCATGTTTGCTGGGATATTTCTATTAATTTTCTCATGATAGTCTGTATTTCAAGATTTTTATCATCAATAATTTTCAACTTCTTTTTTGATGTCAATTGTGAGTTCTAGTCCCAGGTGATTCCAAGTCTGGGATTTCCTCAACTTGGAGAATGATGTGAGATTCTGTGTGTGAAGTATACATTAGGTGATGAGTCCTAGTTATTTGGCATAATGAAAGTTGGAACTGTTTCATACTTTCTGAAATTGGAATTTAGCAAAGAATTACTCAGTTGTCTTCTTTTGTACCTGTTTTTTGCGTTGAAATCTTGTTAAGTTAGCATATAGTTGAGCAGAAACTCGGTTTATCCGACTTTTCGATCAACTGGCAATCGTCTTCCGACAAACAAATGACTACAAACATTGTGTCTAGACTGTGACTCTATACTGTAATTTTTTGTAAGTGTTTGATCAAGGCCTCCTTTCAGGCGCGGATTTAGGATTTTGTTGGGGGGGGGCAGTTGCTGTCGAGAAATACAGTTGTATTTGAATAGTGCTCGTTCTTTGGAAATATAAAATAAAAACGCATTGGTGTAGACATTAAAAAAACAATTAAATTGGAAGTAATCTAGGTAGCTCGATATATTAATTATTTATAATAATCTTAACTTAAATATCAAACTCAAATCTCTTCTTACGGCCAGTATTTGCAAATCTTGTAATAACTTTCTTGGTATCAATAGAAATATGTCTATGGATGTGCATAAGGGCAAGACCGAGAAGGCGGTTTTCTGTCATGGTCAATTTAAGTAAGTATTATTGAAATAGGCAAGCCTAATATACAAACAGTAGGTAAATAGTAGTAACATATATTTCATTACAATAACACTTTATTAAAAGTTAAAAAATTTGGGATTTAAGATTTATTTATTTATTTACAATATGTTTCTGCAACAAAGACTTGAAGCTTCTCAAATTCTGTGATCCTTTCACATTTTTTTATAGCTCAATGAATTCATCCAGGCCTTTAAAAAATAGAGAATTCATACAGTTCTTTCAATTTGATTTTTCAATATGGAATTCATTTTTCGACCTTGTCTCATAGCCATGAATTTGAATACATGCAACGACAATACTCGACAAAATCACAAAAGAATCGTGCGTGTTGGTTGACTGTTGGCGTGCAATGAATAAACTCTCTGTCTCGTCTGTATTCTCAAGTGCGCGGGAGGAAGGAGCCGCGGGTAGAAACAAAACCCATAATTTGTGGTGGCGTTGACTCTACGCACATAACCTTTTTTTGTTATAGTTGTTGAGCGTTAATAACGACTTCAGTAAATATAGTGATGTCCTAATGACAATTTCAAAATTTTGAATGTAAATAAAAAAGTGATTTGATCGTGGGTCGGGGGGGGAACAAGTTGCACCCAACCCCCCCGTATCCGCGCCTTACTCCTTAAGGAATGATTATTTTGACTCATGTTTTCCATATCAGTGGCAAAAAATACTCTTCCTTGTCTGACAACTTATTCAAGTATTCTACTTCTTTCACTAGAGTAGTGTTATTGCAGTTAGCTTTGTTAATGTCTTGTGGATTTTGTTGTTACCATTCATTCATGAAGTTTCTTTGAAGTATTCTGCTTTTTCTGCAGGTAATTCATAAATTCTGTAGTTTTCTTGATTGTACATTGTTTATTGTATTCAGATAGTTTACGAGTGTCTTGCCAGAAGGTTTAAGCCTTTTTTGCATGTGTTTTTAAGCAGTAGTAATCCATTAATAAGCATTGTACTCCTGAATTAATTTTGGATATTTTTGTTGTATTGGTTAAGTTCTCTTTTCGTAACTGGATCTCTGTCTTTCAGGTATCCACGATACATCTGTCTCTTCTTTTCAATGAGTCCTATAATAAATGGTGGTAATTCGTATGAATAATAATTGTCTGTGATTCGTGGTGTGTTTTCTAATAAGATTTCTGTTGACTTTTGATATTGATATTTTTGATGGGTTGAAAATGCTATTATCGACATTCTCAAAGTCATTTTTCTGAAAGTTAAAACTTTTTATTTCTTCTTTACTGTGAAAGATTTGCCCTAGCTCTTGAGAGTAAACATTGTTTTTGGGGTTGCTATAAAGTTTTTGTTGTGGTCCTAGGCACATTTTACTTCAACTTTGGGTTCAGTTAAAAATTTCAACTCTATTAATTTTTTAAGAAATTGATCACCTGAAAAAAGAACAAATTGTACAGAGAAAAGAGGAATTAAATGATCTCATTAACGAAAAAAGATGAACTGCAGAATGTGATATATCAGTTAACGAACACATCAAAGCAGACAATTTCAACACTGCAAAGCAAACAATGGAAAATACAAAGCGAGTCATGCAAAAAAAAACACTAGGAAGCAAGTAAAGAAACAGAAGAAGGTACTTTGAACAACAAGACGGGTGTTATAATAACAATTAAAAATATATATTAGAAGCTGAACCAGAAACCAGGGAACTTAAATTGATAATGTTTCAAACAATGCCAGCCTAGATAGAGAATATTCCCATGTCTGATTTGAAAAAAAAAACTGACTGGAACGCCTTTCGTTGGCCAAAAATACTGGTGATTGATGAATAATATGCAGTTAATTTCTCCTCTGTTCTGGGAAAAAAGACTCGGAATGTGAACTACTTGGTGATATTATGAAGGCACAAACAGAACTTCGTGGTACAAAAGTCAATATATTATGGCGCAAAAGCTTGAGTTAATTATGTTCAACACAAACATCAGTAACAATAGAAACTCGTGAATAGTGCAAACTATAACTATTGTAATGAAAATAATCTGAACTTCGTTTAGCTAATTTATTTCGACTTCTAAAAATACAGCCACTAATTTATTTCAGACAAATACAGTATTGTTTCGCTAAGCCACTCTGTATTTTGCTACTGAACAACTAACTGTAACTAACAACTGCCCTCTTCTGTGCGGCGCTATTTATATGCGTACAGATTTTTTTTCAGAATCCTCTCGAATTCCTAGATTGGCTGCTCGCTGTTCGAATAGGTGGTTCTGGACTATTCTGGAACTCTATACTGGCATTCCGATATACTTGAGTGGTGACTTCATCGTTGTTTACAAGAGAATGCCGGTGCGGTGATGCTGAATTATGCAAATGAGGCGACAGGTCCGGCCTAAGTTCGTTACATTGCCTCCTTCTTAAAGACATTTCGTCCCGAAATGTCATCCTTGGAGTGTGACGATACCTACATGACTCCCTATATCTGCACCGTGACGTCCGATGGAAGTAACACTCCACAGTCTTCATGTTCGGTCGTGGAGGATGGTTACAGCAAACCAAAATCTTGTCGCCGCTGGACCTGAATATCGTTTCCAACATACTTATAACTCTCCAATCCAACCCATCCATACCACAGGACAATTTTGGAATTGCTAGATCCGCCAGATTCTGGTCCACCATAGTTTCTCTTAGTTTGGTGAGACTCTTCCAGACATCTTCATAGGACGGTTTATCTTGATAACTAGGTAGTAGATGTTTCTCTGGCCCTTCTTCAACTGTATCACTCTTCCAACTTCTGGATTCTGTTCCCGCAGTGTTTGGAGTTGACCGAATTTTTTGGAGAACACTACAGCGATCCCTTGAACATTTGAAGATCTTCTGCAGTGCGCTAGTGCGTAATTAGCAGGAACCTTGAAAAGGTCTCGTGGCTCCTCTCTAGTTATCTCATATGTAGAACTTTCTGCCTGTTTGAATACAAAGACATACATTTCTGGAACGTTATCTCATCCTCCGGTGGTCTGAGGGTGCGAACTCGGTCGTGATTTCCGGCGTAAGGGGCCAACCTATTGAAGTGAACGACCCGTGGTTTCCCTCGGGGTGGCTTATGGATTCGGTAGACAAGGTCGTTTATCCGTTTCATGACTTTATACGGACCTTCCCACGAGTTCCGCAACTTTGGTGATAGTCCACGACGACGTTTGGGATTGTACAGCCAAACCAGGTCACCAAACTGAAATCCTCCAGCATCGGCCTTAATGTCATAGGTCTTCTTTATTCTATCACTGGCACTCTGGACGTTCAACCGGACTCGTTCGTGGATGTCGTCCATTCTCTGCCGAAGTTTGCTGACAAAGTCCTCTCCCGCAGTATCTTGTCCTGGTGGTATCCCGAACCTCAAGTCACAAGGAAGTCGCAGTTCTGGTCCATTATGATACTAGCAGGGGTTTGGCCGGTTGACTCATGTACTGCAGATCGATAGGCCATCAGGAACAAATGAAGGACTGGTCCCAGTCTCTTTGATGGCCAGAGACAACCTTGGACAAGTGACGGTTGATCCTCCTGTTCATCCGTTCCACCATTCCATGGGACTGTGGATGCAGAGCCGTGGTCCTCGTCTTGCGGATGTTCAGCAGTTGACACATTTCCTGGAACAAGTTGGATTCGAAATTTCTGCCCTGGTCCGAGTGCAGCTTTAATAGAATACCGAATCGACATATCCACTCTTTCACCAAGACGTCGGCGATGTCCTGGTTGGGCAGGGCATAGGCTTCCGCTCACTTACTGAAGTAGTCCATTGCCACAAGGATGTATTTATTCCCGTGGTCAGATACGGGAAACGGGCCGGCTGGCTCGGTACTAGGGCCAGTACTGTTTTTGTTATATTTCAACGACCTGGCTTATATCAAATCTAATGGAATGTTAACAATATTTGCGGATGATACAACCATCATGTGGCAGGATATCAATGAAACAAATCTTCACAACAAGATAGCTCAAGATATTGCCAGTGTGAGAGAGTGGTGCAACTCCAATCTGTTATCCCTCAATATAGACAAAACCAATCTCATATCATTTAATTGCAACTTATCAGACATTCCGTTGGGTGATAATATTATATCAAATAAAAAAAAAAAATTATTGGAATCAATTTGGACAGCAACCTCAATTTCAATAACCATATCAAATTACTGAACAAAAAACTAGCTTCGGGATGTTATGCTTTACGAATGGTGTCGAATGAATTAGGTATTGTAACCGCCAAAATTGTGTACCACGCTGTAGTTGAGTCGCATCTAAGGTATGGCATATCATTCTGGGGCAACTGCAACCAACAGCACTTCAATACAGTATTCATTCTTCAAAAGCGCGCCATTAGATATATGTGCAAATTTGGGCCTAGAGTGTCTTGTAAACCCTTGTTCAAGGAGCAAAAATTACTCACACTCTCCTCTTTATACATACTAGAAACTGTGTGCCTGGTACATAAGAACAAATCATCCTACGATGTTGTTGTTGGATCCACCCACCAAAATGACGAGTTAAGACTGCCCATTCCATCATCAAATTTGATGAAAAAATCGCTGATCTATAATGCAGCTAAAATATATAATGATCTTCCGATTCATTTTAAAGATATCCAATCAATTGATCAGTTCAGAAAGTCTGTAAAGCAAGTTCTCATTCACCAGGTATTTTATAGTGTTCAAGAATACTTTGATAAAGATATGGATGGCATACTGTTATGAAATCATTTCTTTTTTAACCCTTGTATATGTCCACTGCTAATAGTCACTACGAATTACAAAACAGTGTAACGACTATGGGTACAAACTATCTTATTAATTTATATACTTTATTTATTTACTCCTTTAATGTTATGTTAACTTATGACCATTCGTTCACCTACGATGTATATATGTTTGTGTGTATTTATTTATATTTATTTGTGTTTTTATCTTTCTCTTTTAACATACAATGCTTTTTTGATATTCCTTTGTTGATTCTCCTGAATTTTCCGTGTTGCTTCTAAACCTATTTATTATTGCTTTGTCCACGAGATTTTATCTTTTGACATTAAAGTATATTTTGATTTGATTTGTCAATGGCGATTCTCTCGAATAGGCTGCCTACGTTGTACTGACGCATCGGGGCCTTGGATCGTATTCGAGGTCCGTTTGCTAGCAGCGCATACAACGCACTTTCTGCACCAGTCCTGGACGTCAGCTTGACAATTGGCTCAGTAAAACCGTCCTCCAGCGACCCCATCATGGATTTCCCAAAGCACCTTCTGTCTTCTGCTCCTGGGTACAACTATTTGGCGTCTGTCTTCCCCATCATTTTTGGACTCCAACACACGTTTCAGGACCCCATTGTTCAGGGTAAGAAAATTCCATTGGGCCCAACAGGATTTAAAGGCCGGCGAGTAACCTGCGATTTCCTGCCATGATGGTCTTTGATTGCCCTTCTTCCAGCTGATGACTAAACCAAGATCGGGATCTTTCTCGTGATCTTTCTGAATCTTGCTGTCATTCCAGTTGTCATCTACTGCTGTGGTTCTACAAAGTGTTGCATCCTTCTCTTCTGCTCGTCGGCAATGTGAGCAATCATCTGGGCATGGTCTCCGCGACAAGGCATCTGCATTCTTATGGCTAGTCCCTGCTCGATGTTCGATCTCGAAATCGAATTCTTGGAGTCTCTTGATCCAACGTGCTACTTGACTCTCGGGATTTTTGAACTGTAAGAGCCATTTGAGAGCTGCATGGTCAGTTCTCAACAGGAATCTTCTCCCATACACCTACTTGTAGTAGTGCTCCACTCCCTTCACAACTGCTAACAGCTCTCGTCTGGTGACACAGTAATTGCGCCCTGGTTTGCTAAGCGTCTTGCTGAAAAAACCGATGACTTTCTCCTGTCCTTCCTGGATCTGAGATAGGACAGCTCCAAGTCCCACGTTGCTGGCGTCCGTGTCCAAAATGAATTTTCCGTTGGGTAAGGGATGGCTCAGAACAGGTTTAGCGATGTTGGCGAACCCCAGCACATATCGGTGATAGTATGTGCACAAACCAAGCAAACTTCGGAGCTGGTGAATGTCTTTTGGGATGAGCCATTCCTTAACAGCTTTGATCTTCTGGTCATCCACTGCTACTCCTTCCCCAGAGACAACGTGGCCGTGGTATCGTACTTCTTTTAGAACAGAGGGCATTTCCTGGGGCTCAGCTTCAATCCGGAGTTCCTCAGTCGCAGGAATACCTCCTCCAGGTTTTTCACGTGGTCCTCGAACGATCTGCCAAGTACAATTATGTTGTCGAGATATACTAGACATGTCTTCCATGATAGTCCCTTCAGCACCGTCTCCATCAATCTTTCGAATGTGGCCAGAGCATTACAGAGCCCGAACGACATAACGGTGAACTGCCACAATCCTGAGCCGATGGTGAAAGCGGTCTTTTCTCGATCTTCCGGAGCCAGTTCTACCTGCCAGTATCCACTCTTCAAGGGTGTAAAAAATCGTGGAACCAGCCAACGTGTCTAGGGTGTCATCTATTCTCGGAAGAGGGTAACTCCTTCGCTACGTTGTTAAGCTGACGATAGTCTACGCAAAAGCGTGTCGATCCATCCTTCTTCTTCACCAATACGACTGGGGAGAACCAGAGACTGTCAGATGGTTCGATAACTCCTTCTTTCCCCATATCGCTGACTATTTTGTCAGCCTCCACCTTCTTGGTAAGAGGAAGTCTTCTAGCTGATTGCCGGATCGGTCGAGCAACCCCAGTATCAATCTTGTGCTGAACCACCTTAGTTTGACCCCCTTTTCCTTGTCCGGTATCGAAGATGTCTTGATACTTCTCGACTAAATCTCTCAGTTTGGGCTGTTGAGCTGGTTTTAAGTCTTTGGAAGAGATGACAATTAAATTCCTCCAATTCTGTTGGTAAGTTGTTGGCTTGGCTAATCGTACCTCGTACACTCCGGATCACTGAGGAAACTGACGAGCAGTGCCCCAAAATTGTTCCCTTCTTTAAGGTCACTGAAAAATAATTGACATTCATGACCCTTACTGGCACAAATTTGTCAGCACGCAACAAGGTCTTCCCTAGTGCATTCCCTCGTCCAATTTTCTCATCATGAAGTTTGGGCTCGAACATGACCACATCTCCACTGCTTGCACTCCCGTCCAGTCGAGCCACCAGAATGGTTTCAGTCCTCTCAGGTACGCTTACATCTTCAGCCAACAGGATACGGATCATCTTCTCACTTCTCCCATGAAGCACCAGCTCTTCTCCTTTGACACGTAGGACGCCGTCTTTGAAATTCAACTCAAACCCTCTGGAATTCATGATGTCCATTCCAATGATTGCATCTCTTCGATGTCCGCTACTAGTGCCTGATGTTTCACTTCAGTGCTGCCTAAAATCATTTCGATCGGTAGCTCACCATATACAGTAGCTGGCTCCCCTGTTGCTGTGCGTAGCTTCCACGTTGTCGGTTCAATCCGTGCCGGTGTTCTGGCAAAGGAAGGCCCAAGAATTTATTTATTTATTTATTTAATTTTTATTTATTGTACATACGGGATAGCCCCCATTACAGTATAATTACCTGATCAAAAATGTATGTTTAACTAAGATTAAGATTAAATATATCTAATAGGTATAAAATATATAACTAATAGGTATAAAAGATATAACATTGAACACTGTTGGTACCTTACATGAGCTATACAAATCTGCACAAGTGTAACGATTAAAAACATATATTAGTACATATTAGATAAGCCCAAAATCAATTCACCTATATTTGATCCAACAACACCACATAAATTTAAGTAACCTATATACTCTATAATTTCATTAGTATTGTTTTTTTAAAGCTAACCAAGTTACCATGCAGTAATTCAAAGTTATTATCATTGATTATTTTTAATGTTCTATCGATAGGTCTGTGTTTACCATAATTGGTGTAGTGGAACGGAATATAATAGAGATTATTATTTCTCAATGCCTAGCTGGGACATTGATAGAGAAATTAAATAATCTGGACAAATTATAAGGCCATTGATAATTTGAAGACAAAACATGTATCATGTAGGTTCCCTTTTTTGCAAAGAGTAATCTTCATTTCATCCAAAATATGGGAATAATCATGATCAAGAATGGGAATTTCTAACTTGAAGGCACAGTAACATAAGAACTTATTCTGAATTCTTTCAATTCTCATTTTGTGGACTGAATGATAGGGTGACCACACAATTGACGCATATTCCATAATGGATGCTACTAAAGACATATATACCTTTTTTATTGTTGTGACAGAGAATTCTTGACAATTTCGATTACAAATCCCAATGTTTTTGAAGCTTTTGCTACCATGGTCTAAATATATGTTCAACACCCTAATATTACCTCATTTTCCTTGTTCCACAATACTTTACCTACTCAATCAAAATGAAATGTCCAGATTTAGGAAACTTCAAAATCGAGCTATGAGAATCATACTCACATGCTCAAAGAGAACACACATTGGGCATATGTTAAAGGAAATGCAGTGGTTGTCAATAGATGACTTCTTTGAGTGTAATACTCTAATATTTATATTCAAGATCAAATCAGGTACTGCTCCAAGTTATTTGAGAAATATTGTTAATTACAATTCTGATGTGCATACCCACAATACAAGATCACGAAATGATTTCCACATTCCACTGGTGGCAAAGAGTCATACACAAACATCTGTATTTTTCAAAGGCCTGAAGAGATTCAATCAGCTGCCCCTAGAAATCAAATCCTCAGATTCCTTGAACAAGTTCAAACAGAACTTGAAGATTTTTCTTCACTCCCCTAGTGCTGGAGCTTAAAAAAAGAATTTTTCTTCGTAATTCTATTTCTTCGTAATTCTATTTCAATAATAACTTATGTTTCTCCCTTCTCTTCAACTGATTTTAATGTGTAGTTTTCATGAGTGGAATGTCTGTATTGGTTTTGCTTTATTTTATATGACCAAATTTTTATGTGTAGTTTTATGAGTGACATGTCTATTATTAGTTTTATTTTATATGACCAAATTTAAAGTGTATTCTTTAAAATTTGTATTATTATATAACTAAATAAAGGAATTATATATATATATATATATATATATATATAATATGTTCTATAAAATTTAGCAGAGGGTCGAACACGACTCCTAGATCTTTTATTGATTTCGCAGAATTCAACTCAGTTCCCTCTATGACATAAGAGGTGTCATATTTTTTTGTTGATTTAAAAAACTAATATATGAACATTTACCGGGGTTCAAATAAAGTTTATTCCTATAACACCAGTCAATCAGATTGTCCAAATCTTCTTGTAGCATTAACTGATCATCTTCCGATTTTATACATTTGAATAATTTGAGATCATCAGTGAACAATAGGAATTCACAATTTCTTATACAGGTCCCAATGTCATTTATGAATAGAATAAAAAGCAAAGGTGCACAATGTAATCCTTGCGGAACTCCTGAAAGCACTTCAATTACATCAGACTTAAAAAAAATAAAAAAATAACATTTATCAGTTTGGATACAGAACTGGAAAGTCCACTATCGAAGCAATTTGTGAACTTTGTCACACTATACTGGATGGTTTTGACAATCAATCAACCAGCCACGCTCGATTTTATGACCTCACGAGAGCTTTCGATACAGTTTGACATGATTGTCTACTGGTGAAACTCGAAAGATATGGCATAAGAGGTACCCCACTAGATCTCATCTCCTCCTATCTAAACAATAGGACTCATTATGTTGAATATGGCGGTAAAAGCTCTGATGCCCATACTGTGCCATATGGCGTTCCACAGGGCTCTGTACTTGGACCCTTGTTTTTTATCATTTATTTCAACGATTTGCCAATTAATCTAGGCCAAACCGTTAAACCTGTATTTTATGCTGATGATGCCACCTACTTAGTTACAGGCAATAATAACAAAGAATCTCTCACTTCTCTAGATCAGTCCGAGGCCATATCTAAAGACTGGTTTACTATAAATTGTCTTACTCTTAATGAGACAAAAACTCAAAACATATGTTTTTCCACAACACTCCATCACAGCGAACCAGTTAAACTCTTAGGTGTGTACCTGGACTCAAAGTTGGATTTTAGTTTTCATACCGAAGATCTGTGCAAGCGCCTAGCAAAAGCCACATTCGGAATGAGACAATGAAGGTCTCAGTTAGACGTTCAACATTTAAGGATGGCTTATTTCTCACTGTTCCACAGTATACTTACTTACAGCTTAATAGCTTGGGGAAACTGCAGGAACAAAGAAAGAGTATTTGTAGCACAAAAAAAAGTAATCATGTATAATGAGCTTCAGTAGCTCTGTTCTCATTCAAGCCACTATTCAAAAACTAAATATTCTTCCATTACCATGCTGCTATATCAAGGAGTACCTTTTATCTATTCATAAAAAATTATTGACTGATGACGTTACACGGCATAATAATATACATACACATTCAACTAGAAACAGTAATAATATTTGCATACCTCTTTGTAGAATTAAGAAAACCCAAGATTCCTACAGATATATTAGAGTTAAGCTTTATAATGCATTACCACATAGCTACAAAGGGCTAACCTACAATAACTTTAAGAAAAACGTTCACGATATGCTAATGAAGCATTGCTTCTATACAGCTGAGGAGTTCCTCCTGCACATGCCCTCCTGTGCATGCGAGTTAGGTATAACCTTTTAATTTTATTTTCTGTTTTTTTTTATTTTCTTTATCTCATGCACATACCTATGTACCTTGTATTTCTTGTATTTTGTATCTTAATTTTAAATAAGTATTATGTACCTGACAATTGTGAAAATTTTAGAAAATTTTTATGAATAAACTATCTATCTATCTATCTATCTATAATGCATTACCACATAGCTACAAAGGGCTAACCTACAATAACTTTAAGAAAAACGTTCACGATATGCTAATGAAGCATTGCTTCTATACAGCTGAGGAGTTCCTCCTGCACATGCCCTCCTGTGCATGCGAGTTAGATATGACCTTTTGATTTTATTTGTGTTTTTTTTTATTTTCTTTATCTCATGCACATACCTATGTACCTTGTATTTCTTGTATTTTGTACCTTAATTACCTTGAAGGATGGCAACATATGCGTTGTTAACCGGGACTTGCTAGATACAGGCCGACGATTGCCCTTCTCCTTCGACCTCCTTTAGTTTTCCTGCGTCAGTGTCAATTTTTGGAATGTTGGATATTTGCTACGCACATGTCCAATTTTGCCACAAATTCCAGCATCTTATCTGTCTTTTCTCAGGCAACACTTCCTTTATCACTTTTCTTATGGCAGCTTTCAAGTTAGCAGGCTCCTGTGAGTCTTCCTCAATCATTCGAACTTTACTTTGGCTTTTGCAGGATTGTTTTGCTGCTTCGAATTCCAAAGCGCGTGCCAGTGCATCTACGAGATGTATTGAACGAGCTAGTGTCAAGCTTGTCTGGTTTCTTGGTCACGGAGTCCATCCAAGAATGCCTGAACCGCTAATTGCTCCATTACATTTTCCGGTGTGGCTGGATATGCGAGACGAACAAGCATGCAATGTCAGCTTCGAATTTTTGTAAGGATTCGCCCGATTTCTGGCAGCGATTCTTCAGCTGGGAGTGGTATACGTGTTCCAAATGGGCCTGGGCATTTCGTAATTCTAGATGTTTAATCAGCTGATCATAGTCCTCCTGTTCTTGGGTGGTGAGGGTTTGTAGAATATTCGTTGCTTCTCCACGTAATGCAAGTGTTGGTGCTACAGTTCTTTCTCCTGCATTCCATCCGTTTGGTTTGGCCGCTGCTTCAAACTGCCGGCGGTAATTTGCCCATGGAGTTTTTCCGTCGAACTGAGGCGGCTTCATGGAAAGCTTCCCTATTTCAGAACGGACCCCGACATCTTGTATGTCCTTTTGAACTTCATCCAAGTTCAAACTCAGTGTTCCTTTGCTCCCTAATTTTATCTATCTCTGTCTCAACGGTTCCCATTCTTTCTTCTAGAAAATTCGCCACACCACACAATTCTTTTTTTAGGCCTTCTGTGTTTTCCAGGAACTTCTCTTTCAGGCTTCTTGCATTTTTTTGCAGTTCTTCTTTCAAGGATTTAGTAGTTTCTTCGAGTTTATTCATTACCGAACTCAAATCACCTCCGGGAACTTCGAATAAAAATGTTTTGGGGTCCTTACCGTCTTGTATAAGTCCTTCTGCAAGTCTTTCCTGAAGTACTAGCTTTTTACCAGTTGTTTCCAGTTTCCTTTCCTCTAATTCCTGTTTCAATTCCGCGACTTTCAATTCCACAAGGCGCACTTTTCTCGAACACATTTTGTCTTTGAACGAGGTATCAATCTGTTTCACGAGTGATAACTTTTGTAACTCAAAGTCTCTTTTTAAAAATCAATTTTTATTATGAAGACATACGTCTGAACAGTACAAGAGTAAAAATAATAATGAATTAAAATTAAGGTTTTCTCAAGGAGATGAAAAATGCTGGCGCATCAGCTTCCAGGAATTGGATGATATCTCGGAACCGTCGTCAGCGAAGTCAGCAGATCCCATGGGAACGGGCGATATAATTCCTCCCCCCGAAGATTCAGCGAAGGAGGGTTAGTGAGGAAGCTGAACCCTGGACATCTCGATTTCTGTGTTTTGATCCCTGGGTGTCTTTGTCTTGCAGAATTTGGAGCTTATCTTGGTGTACAGGATATACATCGTTGTTGATCTAAGGATAGCGTAGATGGACAGCGTCCAAAAACTTGGAATATGGGCCACTTCCAGGAAGGAGATTTCTGGTTGATTCTGCCTGAATGCTGTTTTAATCGACTGAAGTTCGTCTAAGTCCATATCTTCTAGTTGAAGGCTTATACTTGGTGTATATGGCTCCATTCCAAATCCTTCCATTGCCGGCAGGAGTATTGGTTGGTTCTGGCTGAACTGGTTTTCGTTGATGATTGTGTATTGCGTGCAGGCCAATCGACATCCGATCGGAATTTCAAAGATGTAACTTCCAGGCGGCAAATTTTTGGCTTCGTCTTGATTTGGGCATTTCAGTTTGATAGTCTCTTGTGATGGTAAGAGAAACGATCCATTTATTTGAGTCATCTAGTTGTTTGATGACCGTTGTTGATAACTGAATGGACGTTCTTTCGCATATCGAGGTGTTTTTGAAATCAAGTAGCTGGATTTCGCATGGATTTCGTTCTGTTGTTTTCATTACGTCGGTGAGCGGACAGATGTAGGTTTGACGGGCAATTTTCACACAAGGATTACTCAAGAATGCGTAATATTTTTCGCTTTTAACCAGAAATTTAGCTTTTGGTATAACTGCCTTGAACTGACTCCCAGTTGAAATTGGAATTGAAAATAGATGATAATATTCAAACTTTGAGGTGTGTGTAATTGGAATGTGGAGTATATAGGTTATTCTACAATTTAATATGTAGCTTTCGACTTTTATGATTTTTTCGTATAAAAGAGTGTTCTCGAAACTAACTTCAATTGGTAGTTGATCTTTATCAAACAATTTTCCTAATAACTCTAACTCGTGGTACAATTCTTTAGTTTTTATTATACTAGGATGAACAATGTTTAATTTGGAAAACTGAATTGAATTTTCGACATTTTGTAAGATAGAGTTTATGATTCTATACATATTGATTATTTGATTCATGACATCCTTAATGAACATAGAATTTTGATTGCTTTTTACAAGTACTTTCAATGATTGGGAGTGTGATTTCAATTTATTGATTTCTGTGATAGTAGGATTTAAATCATAATAATGAATTAGGGAGTGAGCATAAGTTTCTACCTTCGCTGTTCCCAATTTGAGAGGAATAAGCCCTGGGTTGTTCTTTAAGTTTTGAATGGTAATTTTTTCTTGTCCGAGACTGCCGGAAATCCTGAAAAATTAATTATTTCTTAATGGCGGAAGGATATTTTTTAAGAGGGCGTTTCAGATTGTTCATATGAACTTTTGGTTGATTTTCTGTGGAAATAGTTTTTATTTTCTTATCGACTTTTTTCACTTGTACAGGTTTAGAAAATTTATTAGCTTCTTTTCTTCTCACGTGCGATTTTACAAATACCTTTTGTTTTGTTTTGAATACCGCGGGACTGTCGCGTTTTTGTTTTCTCGATCGACGATTTTTTCCTTTTGTTTGATAATGTCAGTATTAATTTTCGAGTAAAGGAGTTTGGACCGTTCTTTGTGTTCGTTGGTGTAATCATTCAATAATTTTCTATCGATTTCGATATTGAAAGGATCATCGGTGGATATGTGTCCACTTATGACATCTATAGGTTTGAATTTGGTGACAGAATGAATGGAATGGTTATATGCCAGGACTGCATATAACATTTTCATTTTTGCCGGGGTTTTCGTGAAACCTTGTGTATTCAAGAGTCTAATGTGTTCTAAAATGGTGGAATGAAATCTTTCAATCATACCGTTCGATTGAGGGTGGTGCGGAGAGACAAAGTGTACTTCTACCTTGTGTTGTGCCAAAAGTTCGGGTATTAAAAAGTTATTGAACTCTGTACCATTGTCAACAATTATTTTCTTTGGTATGCCATGATGTGAGAAGAATTGGATTAAATTAACGGCTACTTCAGTACCTGTCAGTGAGTTCACAAGATATGCTTGAGCATATTTTGAAAAACTATCCAAAATTGTGAGAAATTTAGTTCTTGCGATAGTGAAAGTATCTAAATGGACGATTTCGAATGGTTTCGTCGCAGTGGGCATGATATTTAGTTTCATTTTAATTGGGTTGCGTTCATATTTACTTCGTTGACATGTAACGCACTGGTTGATGTAATTTTGAATAGATTCTTTGATGTTGGGTCAATAGTATTTTTCTTTTACTCTTGCAAAAGTTTCATCGACTCCGCGATGGTTAGATTTTCCTTCGTGAAGTTTTTCAATGATTTCTTTGACGTCGTCTTTACTGGTGACATCTATTAATTTTTGTATGCAACGTTTGAATTTAATCGATGGCCATTCAAAAAAATTCTGAATTGTTGTTGAAAAAGGTTCATAGAGTTCCGGGTTTTCAAAATAAATGTGGTACTGTACACCTGGGGACATGAAATCTTTGATGAATTTCAATATGTCATTTTCTAAATAATTTTCTGATATTTGTACATGACTTCGTTTCTTTTTTTCAAATAAAATGGTAATTTTGGGTTTGGCTGGTGAATGAAGTACTGAACTTACAATAATTTGGTTAAGACCAAGATTTACAGCACACTGCGCGATTGGTATGGCGACAATGGGGTCTTGTTCGGCATTTGAATGAATAGTATCATCATTGCCGTCTTCGATATCTGGTGTAAGGTCATTCTCTGTACGCTTCTCGTCGGGTTGTACTTGCATGGAAATATTATTACATTGTAACATTACTGCAACAACTGTACTTTTCAATTTGAGAAATAAAGAAATTATTATTATTATTATTATTATCAAGGTCATTATTGCGTGATGGTGCGGGAGTTATTATTTCTTCGATAAATCTGTCAATTTCGGTGTTTCGGGGGTTGTCTTTGTCAGTTGGTATGGTTCGAATTATCTGTTCGATTTGATGAAACTGTGTCGACTTCCTTTGTATTGATTTCAATTCGTGAGAGGGCGTCACTGTTAGTATTCAGCTTGCCTTTCTTATATATAATTTGGTAAGAGTACTCCTCTAATTTGATTCGCCATCGCAGTAATTTGGAGTTAGGGTCCTTCAAAGAAAAGAGCCATTGTAAAGGTTTGTGGTCCGTGACTATGTTAAATTTTTGACCAAAGAGGTAGGGACGGAAATATTTTGTAGCCCAGACTATAGCGAGGAGTTCTTTTTCGATCACGGAATAATTTTGTTCGGAATCGTTCAGTGTTCGAGACGCATAGCCGACAGGTAGATCTTGACCAATAGGACCTTGGGAAAGGACAGCCCTAGAGCAAAATTACTAGCGTCTGTCGTAAGGTTAAAGGGTTTCGAAAAGTCCGGGTACTGTAAGATTGGATCATTTATCAACATATTCTTACATGCGCTGAAGCATTCTACAAATTCTTCATTATGTTCAATTTTAGCTCCTTTTTTTAAGCACTTAGTGAGGGGTTTAGTCAATTTGGCAAAATTGTCTATGAAGCGGCGATAGTAGCCAAGGAGACCCAAGAATCCTTTGAGCTGTTTGGTTGTTTTTGGTATAGGGAAATTTTTTATAGCCCTGATTTTATCAGGATTCGGCTTGACGCCTTCGGGGGTCACAATGTGACCTAAGTACGCTACTTCTTTACGTAAAAATTCCGACTTATCAAGCTGAATCTTGATGTTAGACTCACGCAATCGGTCGAATACTGATTTTAGTCGTTCAAGGTGTTCCTGTAACGAAGTGGAGAATATAATGATATCATCCAGGTACACCAAACATTTTTCGTTCTGGATACCACGGAGGATGTTATCCATAACCCTCTGGAAGCTAGCAGGGGCGTTCTTAAGACCAAAAGGCATTCTGAGGTACTCATAGTGCCCTTGCTCTGTATTGAAAGCAGTTTTTTCAATATCCCGCTCTTCCATCTCAATTTGATGGAAGCCACTGGCTAAGTCTAGCGTCGTAAAATATTGGCATTTCCCCAACTTGTCCAACAAATCGGTGATATTTGGCCACGGGTATTTGTCGTCAATGGTTTTCTCGTTGAGTTTACGATAGTCAACTACCACTCTCCACTTCTGTTTACCAGAAGCGTCCGTCTTTTTGGGTACCACCCAGATGGGCGAGGACCAGGGAGAGTTGCTTGGTCGGATTATTTTCTGATCAAGCATTTTTTTTATTTGTTCTTCGACCTCCTGTTTGTGTATAAATGGATATCGATAAGATTTTGTATATACCGGTACCTCGTCGCTTGTTCGTATATTATGTTTTACTCGGCTTGTAAACGTCAAGGGTGTATTTTCGTGGTAAAATATATCTGAGTATTCTTTACAAATTGATAATATTTTAGCTTTTTCCTCCTCGTTCAAGTGGTCAGTTCGTATTTTTGAAAGATCTAGAATTTGTTTCGGTGAGTCATCAAAATTTTGAAAATAGATTTTTTGAATTTCGTTTCTATCGAATTTTTCTACTGTTAAAGGTTCTGAAAAATTTAGTGTTACTGGTTTCGTTGTATTGTTCAGTATAGTGGTTATAGCTTTGCCATTTTTTGCTATTGTCAAACATTCGGGGATTTCGCAGTTATGAAAGCGTTGATGGGGTATTATAATTTCGCCCTGTTGAATAGAGGTTTCAACTTTAATGACTTGTTCAGAACGCGGTGCGACTGTAACCAAGTTCAAATTATTTTTGGTTTTTTAAAATTGGAGTCTAATTCTAGCATACGGGGTGGTTAGATAGCCACTCCCAAAATCTAAACTAGCCTATAAGAGTTTCAAATTATCGAGACCAATTAAACCTTTGAAAATATTATGGAATTCGAAAAGATAGAATTTCAGATTTTTCTATTCTGGTAAATTGAATAATTTCGAAGCTGGCACAAATGCACTGTATTTGTGGGCTGATTTCTGAAAAACGGTTGAAACAATGAAAGGATCGTACTTAATTGAATTTGGAAATAGTTTCTGAGCGATATCGGGATTAATAAATGATTTCGTGGAGCCTGAATCAATAAGAAATTTTGCGTCATATTCTGGGAAAGTAATATATGACAATTCACTAGAATTGGCGTTATTGAAAGATATTATTTAAGAGACTAAGTTTGATTTTTGGTCGTTGATATTTCCTGAAAATTTTCCTCAGAATAGTTATCTTGATGAATGTTTTCTGTAGGATATTGATATTGCGGTTTGTAATAGGCTGTGATCGCTTCGACGAATTCTTGGTCAGAGATATAATTTGATTCATCATTATCGCTACTACCGTATTGAATAATTCTTCCGATATAAAGTTTCTTTGTGGTTGTTGATAAAATGAGGTTGAAGGGCCTTGTTGATTGTTAGCGTTATTTCTAGTTGATAGCTCATTGGGGTTGGTTTGTTGAAGGTATTTCGAGTGGACACACTCATAGGTGTAGGTTTAGAAAATGATTGATTTTGATTCGGCCTGAAAATATATCTATTTTGATACGGTTGCCTAAAAACTTGCGAGTTAGTGAAGAATTTTTGGGATTGATTTTGCGCTCTTGGCTGAATGGGTATTGGTTGAGAGGGAAAAGAATTTTGTGATCTGAAAAAATTGTTCGAGGTGTTAGCATTGAAATGAGCATTTGGCGGAGCAAATGAATGCCGAATTTGCGTTTGTGGCCTAGATTGTGGAATATTCGGTTTGAGTACATTTTTATTTGAATAATTTTGGAAATAATGTACTTTATCCTCTTGTAAAACGAATTGTAGTGCTTCACTGAGTGATTTGGGTTTCATACATCGTATAGTCGTACCTCAAATCAAAATATACTTTATTGTTGGAAGAATAAATTCTTATTAACAAAGCTAGAATATAATAATATAATAAGTGATAAAACTTACAAAATGTATCTAAGAAAAAGAAACATTCGGGTATAAATCGGGTACATGAACAGACACAATAAAATCTAATTTAAAAGTATATAGCCCTTTTGTAGGCCATTCTGTCACAATATAAAATTAAGTGTAAAACACTATAATAAATAGGTAATAGTGGTGAAAGTTATTTAAAATTGTATACAGTTTAGGTAGACTAATGATGTAGGTGTGATGTAGACTAAGTGTTTACTTACTTATATACTTTATTGTCAAAGAAAATAATATATCTTATTGACAAAGCGTACTTAGAGCAAAAAAAACCAGATATAGAAGTAAAGATATACAGACGGGAACATACAATATATCACAATTTTATCACTAAGAGAATTGACCATCATCATAGAACTCCTGTAGGCCGTAGTATGCCTTGAGCAAAAGTATCTTTTTGACTTTTTTTCGGAACACCTACCTAAAGGTTCTCTCAATCCAGAAAGAAAAGTTCTGAGTGTCAAGTTACTATATAAATCGCGTTTCAATTTCTTAGAATCGTTCGTAATTTCATGTACATCAATATAATTGCACAAAAGGTTTAAGATATTTAAACACCTATCGTAAAATTGTTGGGGTTTTTCATTTGGAAATTGTTTCAGCATAACTAAGTCTCGATTTAGGCAAGACTCATCTCTCTGGTCCGCGAAATTTCTAGTTAATGTATATTTAAGTTCTTGCCAGTTCGAAACATTCTGTATATTAGCAACGAGTTTGGCATTGCCTGATAATTTTGAAATTAGACAATTCAACAAGTAAACATTTTGAAAATCTGCTGGATTTGTTGCATTATAAAACGTATTGATAATTGAATCGCAAACCGATAAATATCTGTTCAAATCATTAGGGTTGCCATCGAATTCAGGTACGCATTTGAGGTATTCTGGTCTGAATTGATTGGTCATTATTGGAATCGAATTTTCGGTATTACTTTGTGAATGAACTAAAGAGTCAGCTGAAGGAGTTTCAGTGTTTAAATTCAAATTTTCAAAAGTTTCTAATAGCTTATCGACTGACATTAAATATCATCGACTTACATTAAAATTGTGAAGACTTTGAGCATCCTCCTATAAGGCAGGCAACTGGTTCCTTGATTTTGAATTTCCCAGATGGCTTCCTTGCGAGATCAGACGATTCTGTTCCAATCCCCGATTAATTTGTCTGTTGAGGGCAGCTATGGGTCCTCGATGGACTGGGTTTCTTGATTTTCGAAGAGCCGCTCCTTCGCAACACCTCCACAAAACAAAGTCAACAGTTCCGATACCCGATCAATCGTATAAACGAAAACTGATACGTTCGATACGCACACAATTTCGGATAATCCTACCGACTGCGCCAGTGATAACTTTTGGAACTCAGTCTCTTTTTAAAAATCAATTTTTATTATGAAGACATACGTCTGAACAGTACAAGAGTAAAAATAATAATGAATTAAAATTAAGGTTTTCTCAAGGAGATGAAAAATGCTGGTGCATCAGCTTCCAGGAATTGGATAATATCTCGGAACCGTCGTCAGCGAAGTCAGCGGATCCCATGGGAACGGGCGATATAATTCACGCGAAAAGTATATCAGTTTATATTCCTGTTATATGCACAACCGTCCATGTCGCGAACACTTTGTTTACCGGGTTACTGTCTATTTTGCACGAAAAAAAAGGTCTATCAGTTTATTTTTCCGGAATACGGACTGTCCACTATGCGAGCACTTATTTATTTAAAAAAAAAACTACTTCTGACACCACTGTAATGAAAATAATCTAAACTTCATTTGACTAATTTATTTCGAGTTCTAAAATTACATCCACTAACTTATTTCAGACAAATACAGTATTGTTTCACTAAGCCACTCTGTATTTTGCTACTGTACAACTAACTGCAACTAACTAACTGCCCTCTTCCGTGCGGCGCTATTTATATGCGTACAGATTTCTTTTCAGAATCCTCTCGAATTTCTAGATTGGCCGCTCTCTGTTCGAATAGGTGGCTCTGGACTATTCTGGAACTCCATACTGGCATTCCGATATACTTGAGTGATGACGTCATCGTTGTTTACAAGTGAATGCCGGTGCGGTGATGCTGAATTATGCAAATGAGGCGACAGGTCCGGCCTAAGTTCGTTACACTATAATTTTATCAAAATTGTCTTGAGCTCAACTGGAAAAGTATTTTATGTCTACATGAAACCTTCCCTGCTTTCTACAATCAGCACAAAAAATTGAATGTATCATTTCCAGACGATAGAAATAAAGAAAAAAATTGGATAAACAAGGAATCAAAATGTCCCCAAGATATTTCTTGTGGACATTTTAGAAATTGTGAATTTCCATGAAAATATTTGAAAACCCCTCGATATCATTGAAACTCATTTTGTCTCATTGATTGATTTATTATTTCTTGATAGTGTTTTCATTTCATTTTTGAAAATGTCCGAAGTTATTCCATTGCACGAGAGTGGTTAACTAGAAGATCCCTGCAAACTCTCGGCTAATCTGCGAAACTTGTAAATGATTGTGCGAGGGAAAAAAGAAAGAAGAAAACTTGTGGCTAGGGTTGGTGTTTGAGTTGGAAAGAAAATTTTACCTGATATCCCGTAAGTCATCTTTTATATCATTAAAATGACGAGCACGAGGCAGAACAAAAAGGGCGAGGATGAACTGCACTCAACAATTAAATCGGTTGTCACCAGCCTCTGCAAATCTGAAGATTTCATTAATATTCTATGCGAGTCAATTACAAAAGTTATAAGTGAAAAGTTTGAACGTGAAATCGATTCGCTCAAGAAAGAGAATGAAAAATTTCAGGATACCATAGCAAATCAAAATATAATAATAAATGGAATGGAAAGGAAACAAGAGAAATTTGAACAATCCTTACGCAGCAAGAATCTTAGAATATATGGAGTGAAAGAAAACAGAAATGAAAGTTGTATTCAAAATATCATGGAAATCATAAATGAAAGGATGAATTTGAAAGTGAGTGAATCGGATGTTGAGAGCTGCTACAGAGCGGGAAAATCGGTGACTGATTCAAATAGGCCAATTATGGTAAAATTTTATAATAGATATCACAAACACATTGTTTACAATAATAAGAAGCTTCTGAAGAAAACTGGAATCATCATACGTGAGGACCTGACATATGAACAAATCAAATTATTGAAAGCTGCAATTTCAAGAGTGGGAGAAACTGGAAAAGTATGGACAAACCAGGGGAAATTATTCATCAAGCTCGATACTGATAAAAATTACCATCAAATCAACGCAATGGAAGACCTAGCTAAGATCTGATTATTTTATATTTTTTATATACAAATACACTAGCCGTTGTTTCAATTTTTCTCGGTGAATATGTATCTAATTTCTTTTGTATTCATTATATTTTTCGCAATTATCTTCATTATGGAGAAAATCATTCCATTCACGTATATTGAAAATAAAAGTTTATTGCACATAATTAATAATAACTTTATAACCAGCAGTAATGCGTGCAGTTGAGTCTCACCCAAATAGGTTTATACTTGGTATTTCACCTGCCATTATCTCTGTTTTATTTAGAACAGTTTTCTCTATTATTTTTATTTTATTGTGTTTTTATTTTTATTATCATTATTGGTAGCTTGATATTTTTAGGGAATTATCTTGTTAACATGACACCTGCATTTCTACGGGTGGGTAGTTTGAATGTTAGATCATTGTTGCCATCACTGCAAGAAATCAAATTATTAGCTTCGTACACGATTTCGACGTTTTCTCATATGTGAATCATGGCTCACAAATAATATAAGTGATGATATGATTTATATTGAAGGATATAAACTATATAGACTTGATCGTGGCACCAGAGGTGGGGCGTATGTATTTTTATTAGGATTTTTCTGTAGTGAAAGAATCAATATACAAGGCATCTGTTGTGAACAGTTATGGATCAAGGTAATAATACAAAAACGAAAATAGCTCTTGGAGTAATATATAAACCCCAACTCAGGATGACGTTTCTTTTATTGACGAGTTTGAAGACACATTGAGTGTAATTTATCCCTCGGTGGATAGAATTATTTGTGGAGGAGACTTAAATATCAACTTCGCACAGTATGATAATGCCACTGTTGAAAAATATTATCAGTTATGCAATGTTTCGGATTGAGCCAAGTTATAGAGAGCCACACAAGAATAACTGAAACCACATCCTCACTTTTAGATGTAGTGGTAACTGAAAAAGATTGGGTGATAGAAAAGGGTGTCGTTGATGTGATTGGGGTTACTGATCACATGTTGGTTCATTGTAAAATAAATATTATAACTGGCGAAAAAAAATTCAAAGTTCATACCTATAGAAACTTCAAATATCTGAACGAAAATGATTTCAGAAGAGACTTATATAACATACCTTTTTTTAATATTTATGATCAAGAGGGAGTTGATGAGAAAATTTCATTCCTGGTTAATTGTTTAACGAACCTTTTGATAGACATGCACCATTAACATCATCAAGGATAACTAAAAAGCCTGCTCCCTGGCTGACAGGGACTCTGAAAGAAATGATGGAAATAAGGGACAAAGCTTTAAACAGATATAAGAAATCAAAATCATTAGCTCATTTTCAGTTATACAAAGACATGCGAAATTACACAAATCAGGCAGTCAAGAGAGAAAAAAGAGCTTATTTCGCTTCTGAATTCAGTAAGAATGATAAGAAAAATTTTTGGAAAACGTTAAAATCGAATAATTTTTTACCCGATAAAAAACGCGATATTCCAGACAATTTGAAAAATCCAAATGAGCTCAACAATTTCTTCATTAATTCTATTCCTTTCAGGAGCCGCCGGTAGAACTCATTTCCTTTTATAGGGAAAATAAGCTGATAGACCATGATTTCAAATTCCATGAAGTAAATGATATGTTCATTTTCACAGCTATTTCTAATATTAAATCAAATGCAATGGGTAGTGATTTTTTGAACATAAAACTAATTAAAATGTGCTGTCCACATATTATTCCATACATAACACATATTATCAACTTCTGCCTCATGAATGAGATTTTTCCATCTGTATGGAAGAGGGCTTGTGAAGGTGTTGCCTAAAAACGAATCCATCAAGTTACAAAGATCTACGTGCTATAAGCATATTACCAACCTTATCTAAGCTACTTGAAAGAGCCATTGAGGAACAGCTGAAAGAACATATTAACCATTTCTCCATACTTCCGAATACCCAATCTGGATTTCGTAAAGGTTACAGCTGCACAACTGCCCTGTTGCATATAGTTGATGATATTATAAGATCCAGTAACTTGGGCGAAAACACTATACTAGTTCTTCTAGACTTCAGTAGAGCCTTCGATACAATCAATTACAATTTAATGTTGTCAATATTGGGTTACATTGGAATATCTAACAGTGCAGTATCTTTAATCAGATCATTTCTCAATGACCGTCAACAAATTGTCTCTATTGACGGAAATCACTCGCAATATTTAAATCTACGCTGTGGAGTGCCCAAGGTTCCATTTTGGGACCCTTGCTATTCGCTATTTATACTTCGCAGCTAATGAAATGCCTTCAGTTTTGTAATATCCATCTGTATGCAGACGATACACAGTTGTATTATAGTTTTTCCTCGGACATGGTGGATGATGCTTGTAGTAGAATAAATAGTGATTTGAACTCATTTGTGGAGAAAGCCTCTGATCATTGTCTGATGATAAACAATAGTAAATCTAAAGTCATTGTTTTTGGTCCCAAGCATACAAGGAATACTGTTCGATTCCACACTAATATAAAGATAAATGATGAGCAACTAGTAGTAATGAAGCAAACTTAGGGGTAATTTTACTGTTCGATTCCACACTAATATAAAGATAAATGATGCAACTAAGTGGGTCAACATTATGTGAAGCCTTGGTCCTATCTGTTTTAAATTATGCTGATGTATTGTATGGCCCATGTTTAACCGCTCAGTTCAAACAAAAATCCAAAAGGTTCAGAACTCGTGCCTACGATTTATTTTTGGTATCCGAAAGAGAGAGAGAATATCTCACAAATTGAAAGCTATCGGATGGTTAGACATGGAAAATAGGAGAAAACTACATGCTGCCACTTTATTCCACAAAATAATCATGGAAAAAAACCCTCCTTACCTGCATGAAAAGATTTCTTTTAGAACTGACGTGCATAATCTTAATATAAGGCACAAAGGCCGACTTACCCCTCCAATATTTCGTTTGGAGATTTTTAGGAGATGTTTCACGTACCAGATATATGCATTGTATAACGGCATTCCTGATTCAATCAAACAGAAAAATATTTATCAGTTCAAAAATGATTTCACTGAATTTCTTTTGCGGTAACTGATTCTGACATTCAAACCACCTATCTCATCTCATCCCTATGTTAAGATCACCCCTAATCATAAATATGGCGATTATATTGTTTATTTTTTTTAATTTACTTACCAATTGGAAATAAATGATTACCTTTATATTCCTAAGAGTAGCATTGAGCGATATGTTCGAGGTTGAGTGGAAGAGCAATTTCCATGGTGATTCGTCACTATTGAAATTGAACTCCGCCTTTAATTTTCTTCCAAAGTTAAATATGCTATATATTTTTATTCTAATGACTGTACCGTTGAAAAGGAAGAAAATAATAAAGACGATATTATTATTATTATTATATATCCCAACTTTTGTAAAAATATTTGAAGAAAGGCTCAATGAATTCTTTGATTCTCATAACATAATTATTGAACGTCAATTCAAAATAAGAAGGACACTCATGATTTTTCCTTTCTCCCTGTGATGTACTCCAGTATAAATTAATCAATCAATCAAACTATGCTTTATTGTCAGAAGAAACGAGTCTTATCGACAAAGACGTTAAAGAAATACATATTAAAACAGAAAAGTAGAACATTAAAAACTAAACAATAATAATAAAAACGACAAATGGTACAGGTACAGACTGATTACAATTTGTATAATTTAAAAAATTAAGAATTAAGAAATGTAGAATAATAAGAGGGTACATTCTCAAGATGCAAACATATTAAAATCATTCCTAAATTAAGGGGCTAGTGTAGTTCACTATAAACGAAAGAGTTCACAACGAAAACATTCCTCTATATTGTAGAAAGGATGAATGTATAGTAGTTCTTTTAGTTGTTTTTTGAATAATGCAAATGCTTCAATTTCTCTTAGGTTTAATGGTAAGCAATTATAAATGTTTAGCCCTTTGTAGATGATAGATTCTTTAGCGAGATTACTTTCAGGTATAGGTAATGGTAGTCTAAATTTTCTCTGTTTGCCTCAGTAGTCTTTTGTGATCTATCGAAAGCTTTTGACTGTAAATGATATGAAATGAAATGTAAACATATTCAGTCAGGTCATAGTGCATCTGTCACCCCAAATGATGAAATATCCATATTGTTACGAATCTGGAGTTCGTGACTATTAAAATACGGAACGAATTATCCGTTTATTTACACTTCACAAAACGACACAATAATTCACTCGGACAATTAGATTAATCAATCCAAATTCACTGTCCAAAATATACCATGCACTGCACTAATTATTTCGCTCAAGAGACGTTTCTTAATACACCTTGAATGAATGGCCTGATCTGTACTGTACTGTCTGATCTTTACTGTACTATGTCTCAAAAACATGCATTGTAACCTTCAGATGCACTCTGAATGACATAATCTTAGGGAACTCGAGAATAAGTACCAAACCATCAGCCAAGTTTTTGGGACTCCATGTGGATAACAGTCTGTCTTTCAATACACATATCAGTACTTTATGCAAAAAATTGTCATCAGGTTGCTTTGCAGTAAGGATCATATCATCAGAATTAAATACATCTGCAGCGAGAGCAACATATTTTGCTCTGATTGACTCACTGTTGAGATATGGAATTTGTTTTTGGGGGAATAGCTCTCAATTTCTATTGAACTCGGTGTTCGTTTTACAAAAGAGGGCTGTGCGATACCTTTGTAAAGCGAAACCCAGAGATTCATGCAAACCCTTGTTTATTACTCAAAAAATATCAACATTGACATGTATCTTTATTCTGGAAAGTGTATGTTTAATCCACAAAAAATTTTACAATAATATCTAATCTCTGTCAACTTACAAGACGAGGAGTGATAACTTTACAGTATCCCTACCAATTCCCAGAAGCTCCTTGGTAAAGGGGTCAATAATTTATAATGCAAAAAAAATGTTCAACCACCTGCCTTCACATATTCGTTCTTTGGTGGCACATAATAGATTCAGGATGGCTGTCAAGGAGCTACTGCTAGATAGAGCATATTATAATTTGAAAGAATTTTATGACAATGTATTTTAAGTATTTGATTTCGAATTGTAATTTTAATTTAGCTTTAAATATATGTCTGTTTATATACAACTGTACATGTTATATACAAAAAATGTTTAGTATGCGATTAGGACTATTCATTGATCCTGGCGTTATTGTGACTTTTCACATATATGTATGTACATGTATGTATATATGTGTGTTTATATTTATACACTTTGTACTCTTTTTGTATTTTAAATGTTTGTACTCTTTTATATTTTAAATGCTTATAACTATTTTATAATTACCTTCTAGCTTTGTCAATGAGAATTTAATTCTTTCGATATTAAAGCATATTTGATTTGATTTATATCTGATCTTTCACTTTCCGGAACGTCAACTAACTGTCTTCCCGCGGTCGGTGCGGCCTTTTATATAAGGGTCCTTAGCACCTAGAAACTTCTGGCACTTGTTTCTCGAAGATTTCCAATTTTTCGGTTGACTAGCCAGCGATATGACGTCACCTTTAGACTAGAATGTAGTGACATACTGTTTTTTGAATGAACAATATACATAAAATTATCAAATATTGGTGTGGTTCATACCTTCTTTCATACTCCATATCTTTCTAAGTTATGTCCTATATTATGTACTTATATCAAAATGGAAAAAATGTCAATGGACATAGCCCTCAAAGGGAAGTGGTAACAGTAGACACGTGTTTCGGGCTCTCGGCCCTCATCAGTATGGTGAAGTGCACTTCTTCACCGTACTGATGAGGGCCGAGAGCCCGAAACACGTGCCTACGGTTACCACTTTCCTTTGAGGGCTATGTCCATTGAAATTTTTTCCATTTTGTTTTAACAGTCCCCTCGATATTCCACCGTTTCATCTTTATAATCCTGGACTCGGATGTCACGCAGGTAGCTATAGCTGCCTCCGTGGTGACGTTGGTTGTTGCCCTGGAATGCAGGGTCTGCTAACCGAAACCACAAATATGCGGCTGGCTTCTGTTTGTTGACTCCGTTGATTTGTCGTCTACTACCAAGTGTTGTTCATCCTTGCACTTCTTCACCGTACTGATGAGGGCCGAGAGCCCGAAACACGTGTCTACGGTTACCACTTTCCTTCCAGGGGGCAAAAATTAAATATAGATGGAAAAACCTACAAGAAAAATTGGCATTGGCTTATTTCAAATAATATTGAAAAAAAAACATTTCTTTCAATGCTGAAAAATATTTCCTTTTCAAGAACATCATACGATATATCTTTCTTAAACAATGGGAGTAATAACATTGTGTTCTATTCACTGAAAGATGTCAGTAACATTAGTAAATGGTCATGGCTCTGTTTTGATTTTTTTTATGAAATAGCTACTAAATTATAAAACTGTTTGCCCTATCAGCAGTTTTCTATTTTATTTATAATGATATAATTCATTGAAATGAAATGTGACAACATATTTTGAGCCAAATTTCAAGAAACTGCTGAAAATGCTCATTCACTCTCAATAACTTGAAGGGGAAAATGAATATGATTTTTCTAAATTGTATATGTATTAATTTCCTATTTATTACTTTCAGTACTGGTGGTGATGTAAAAATCTATGATATCAGAAAAAATCAATGTGTTCACTCAACACAAGCAATTCAAAATGATGGAATGTCATGCATGTCCATTCATCGTAGTGCAAGTACCTATGCCTGGTAAGTAAAAATGAGGTTTTATAATTCACCATCTCGTGACTTTTTGGGAAATTATTTTCATTATATTATTTCATGAAGGGGGTTGTTGATCAGACAAAACACCAAATTAACATGAATTCTCAATAAATGAGATGATGTTTTCTGAATATAACATTACATTACAATATTTCAGTAATGGGAATTAATTCCAAGACCATATTCACCTCGTTTGTCTTCATATTTTGGTAGGAATAAACATTTTTACCATTCTGAAAAAAAAAAACATCCATAGTTAGAAATTGCTGAAATTTTATGTTCTCCAAATGACTATTCAGGTTTGATTTAACCATCTTTTTTAAAACTAAAGGATCAACATCTGGTTCACTCCACTGAAATCTTGCATTTCTTTAATGAGCTTCTCAGAGGTTTCAGCAAAGTCTGGGTTAGAGTCCCTGAATGCATGTGGACATTTTAATTGAAAAGTCCAGACACTTATTCCATAATTTTCTTTCAGTCAAGCTGTTGGCCTGTCGGCAGTGTTGCCTTGTGAAAGGATTGCAAACTGATATTTTAAAATATTTGATAGAATGAGTTAAAGGTTTCATTGATATTCATTTAAAAATAGATATAATTGATAATTTTATTAGCTAACCATAACATTTATGCTAGGTAATAGATCAAGGAACTTTTGTGAATAAATTTGCAATCAATTATTGATTGAAGTCTGGTTTTATTTGTGAAAATATATCTCATTTAAAATTTAAAAAATAATCTGAATGCAACAAACAAATTTTCAAAGGTTATCCGGTAGTTGTATACAGGGTGTAATCTCACTTCTGGAACAACAGTGGATATTGTAGTATAAAAAAATATAATTTTACTTAAAAAAAACTAAAAAAAAACATGCTTATATAGCAATAAGGAATAAAAGGGCATTGACCAAAAAATTTCCTCTTATGTAAAAAAAGCGTGAGGTGCTTGATATCAGTTATCTTAATATCATTATAAAAAGTAAGCATCCCACACTTTTTACATAAAAGGAAATTTGTTGGTCAATGACTTTATTCTCATTATTTTTAACTTTTTAGTCCATATTGCTTCAAAAGACTATGGTAGAAAAACTCTTCGATTGATTAATCCACATGGGATAGAAGTTTTTTACAAAATTTTGGAATGTGCTGAGACCAGCCAGCGCATCCACGATATATTTGTAATGTATTTTAATTTCGAACTATCTTGGTGACAATACCAGGTCATAGCCATGAAATTATTGCATTGTCATCGGTTCTTAATACTTGCGCAAAATTTCAAATAATTCAGACATCTGCAAGTGGGTGAAAATTGATTTCAAAGATTCCGTTACATCATACATACAAAAAAAATATATACGAAAATGTTTTACCTACCAAAACTTGCGGTTCCCAAAATTTTAACGAATTTGACAACAAAATTGAATTTTTTTGAAATTTTTCAACCATTGAAATTTGTTACAAAATGGCACACTTGTCAACCACGGGTGTGCAAGAAGTTGGATTACACCTTGCAGGTACCGAAAAAATATTAACACCATCATGGTAAACATTCCCATTAATTTTTGTAATGTTCCATTCAGTGAAAATTTTGTTGAATCTCAAAATATCCAGTATACTGAAACAGTCGGAACTTTTGTGTAAAATTGATCAAGTGGCACTTTAAACCAAGTGTAAAGCTAGATCATTGATTCTCTATTTCTCATTACCACAAGGTCCCAGAATATATGTGGTTGTTACCCTGATTCATTCACAATGTTTTTCATTATAATTTCAGTTCAGTATGTGGCAAATTCGCATTTTCTTCTTTTCTCTCCCTGCTGATTTTCAATTATTCTGTTAAATTTTTTTGCTAGTAAATTAATATAATTCTCTCTACAGTTATGATAGAATGATTGAGTTGGTTGCTTGGTTACAGATGCCCACATTTGAGTGTATGGCATAACCTAAAAGTCATCAATTTTGAAATATCAACGTGTGTACAGGACTATAGCCTAGATCTGTAATTAAAAAAATTATCGTAAGGTTGTATTGTTAAAAAAAAAAAGTTCCTTTCATCATTGCATCATTTGAGATACTTGACCATGTTAAAACTTTCTCATATTAATTGATAGTCTTTATCTTGGGAAATTCATCTAATAGATCCAAAATACCAGATGAAACATTTGAATCTACTTCTGGTTACTTCTCTTATGGAATTCAATACCTAAATGGACATTTCATCTATTGAAACCATTATCACTGCTTATCATTCACTTTTTATGTCCCATATCTCTTATGGTCTAGTACTTTGGGGGCACTCACCTCATGCAAAAAGAGTGTTTGGACTGCAAAGAAAAGTTTTGCGAGTTATCTTCAAACTGGGTTATCAAGAAGACGTTAAAACAACATTTATTAATAATAAAATGTTTACACTACCTTCTCTTTACGTCTATTCGTGCATAAATTATGTAAAAAAAAATCCTCACTTATATCTAAATCAAAACGATTTTCATTCACATAACACCAGACAATCACAACAAATTAAAATTGAATTCACAAGACTAAATCACTGCCGTTTTTCGAAAAATTATTATGGTCCTATAATATTTAATAAACTACCAGAAGATATAAAAAACTTAAATACAGCTTCGTTTTCAAATTACATGAGGAATATCTGCTTGGAAAACGCTTTTTATAGTATCGACGAATTCTTATCATTTGACTTCAACACCAACTAATATATTTCGAAGTTACAATCTACGTAGACACAAAAAAATAAATTATAGTTATGTATATTCTAGTGAAACAGTGATATTTATATTGTAATTGTTCACCTCTCATTTGTTTATTTAGTTATTTATTTAGTGTTTTTATTTATATACTCTTGACAAAACCTTATAATACTATTGTATTTCTTATGGTGAATAAAGGATATTCTTTTTTCAGTTTGCTCTACCAAAGAAAGAAATACATGAATACAAAATTAATACATTGTTGTATCTCCATAAATATATTTCTTTCTTGCATGTTTCAATTATATACAGGTTTTCTAGAAAAAAGGATATGATTATTGTTCAGTCTTTGGTTCCGAAAAGTAAGTAATACCAATTCTTTTTTTTTAGCGGTTCCATTAATCAGTTCATCAACATTTACACTTTGAAAGGAAATTTGCTGAATACAATTCGACTCTATGAAGGATTCATGCCACACAGAATAGGGCCTGTTACATGTTTGAATTACCATCCACATAAGGTGGCTCTAGCTGCAGGTACTTCTGACTGTTCTATCAACATTTATACACTAGAAGGGAAAAGGTGACGAGATTCACAGCCCTAGGCCTTATTATGGGGCCTATTAGGCTCTTATCAGTGTCACTGACTCGAAATTGTAAAAACAAGACGAGGGTTCATACATACTTTTATATAATGTAGTGTGACTTTCTTGATTGTTGAAAGAGAGCTCAGAATTAGATGGTATTGAGAAACATATTATGAAAATGCCATTGGAAGATATATATATATACAGAGTGGGCCATTGAAAATGAAACAGCGGCTCTGTAGGTCGGCAGAACCGAATGATATAAAAACGCTCGGACACGTCAACTACATTTTCGAGGGGGACATCATTCATGATGAAATTCACACGAAATACATTCCATTCCTCGGAGCTGTGACCGCCACCCCTAAATTTTTAAATGGCAACACATGGCAAGTGATACCTCATTTGAAAGGTATTTTCCTTCTTAATATTAATCAACAAAAATAAATTAATTCTATCGATTCGTATTCGAGATATAGGAACTTGAAGTTGGGAAATAACTTTTTATTCACTCAATCAATAAAAACAATATCTGATAAAGCAACTGTCGTAATAATTATTATTGTCAATGAACTAAATGGTCAAACTGTCTACCACCCATTTCCATACAATAGTACAAGTTCTGTTCAAAACGAGACCTCACATTTCGTAGCTTTTCCGGCGTTATTCGACGGCATTCTTCAATAATTCTCCTTTGTAAATCTTCCAGAGATTCTGGTTCGGTTGCAAATATTTTGTTTTTCAAGTGACCCCACAGGAAAAAGTCAAGTGGGGTTAAATCTGAAGATCTGGCTGGCCACTCTATAGAGCCTCTTCTTCCAATCCAACTTCCAGGAAACATTCTATCCAAAAACGCCCTAACAGGCTGTGCATAATGTGGAGGTGCCCCGTCTTGTTGAAATATCAAGTGGTCTTCATGGTAACGATCGTCATTTTCAATGATATCTACTTATTGTGGATAAACAAATTCATTCAATATTTCCAAATAAGTTTCTCCTGTCAGGTTACAGTCGAGAAATACTGGTCCAATCAAACGGTCCCCAAAAATACCGGCCCAGACATTGACTTTTAGGGGAGTTTGAGTATGGACTTCGTGGAAAACATGTGGATTGGCATCTGACCAATAACGACAATTTTCACGATTCACAGTCGAATTCAAAAAGAATGTAGACTCACCAGAAAAGCAGATGTTGAAAAGGAAATTCTCATCAGCATCTATTCTCGTAGTCATAATTTCACAAAATTCCTGTTGCCTATCAAAATCATCTTCATTCAATTGGTGTACCAAATGTATTTTGTAGGGGTGGAATTTATGATGTATCAGGATTCGGTGAATACTGGTTCTACTGATATTGGTAACACTAGCCAATTTCCTTATGCTCGATGTTGGGTCTGCATGAACTTGTCCTAAAAGTGCAACTTCAACAGCTTCATTTCTCAACGGAAATTCACGTTCTGGGTATCGTTTCTTGTTGGCTACTGATCCAGTTTGACGAAATTTTTGCACTAATTCTTGAACGTATTTTCTAGCAACAAGTTTATCTGGATGCAATTCATTGAACAAATTAGCTGTACGGTTACCGCACTCATCATTCTTAAAAAAAATTGTTATTATTTCAACTCTTTCCGCGATTGTATACACCATTATTGCGGAAAGATATTCAACAGCTTTAGTCAAGTAATTCACTCTAATGTCGTTCAATCAAAGATCAGTTTGACACTGATAGACATCCACAATTGCGATTTGGCGAAAAAAATTATCTCGTACATGTTTTTGTTGTACTCGCATTTGAGTCAAATTCGAGAAAATGTCTTTTTATCGATTCTTAAGAACCTTAAATTTTTTTCGATCAAGTAAAAGATGAAATAAAAATTTGAAACGGAATTGCATGTTATGTGTTGGTAAACAGTTAGATCATTTAATTCCTTGACAATGATAATTATCTTTAAACATTGCATTGTTAGATTTTATTTTTATTGATTGAGTGAATAAAAAGTGATTTCCCAACTTCAAGTTCCTATATCTCGAAAACGAATCGATAAATTAATTTATTTTTGTTGTTTGATATTAAGAAGGAAAATACCTTTCAAATGAGGTATCACTTGCTATATGTTGCCATTTAAAAATTTAGGGGTGGCGGTCACAGCTCCAAGGGATGGAAAATGTAGTTGACGTGTCCGAGCGTTTTTATATAATTCGGTTCTGCCGACCTACAGAGCCGCTGTTTCGTTTTCAATGTCCCACTCTGTATATATATATATATATATATATATATATATAATGAACAAATGTTGTTTGTTACTTTCAACTGCCTAAGATGAGATTGATACAAAACAATGGTATTTTTATGACTATTTCTTCTGTCCCAATGAGAGGACTTGAGGAGGCCAAGAAGCAAAATAAAAAATGGCAAATGTTTGGATACCTATTTTTACTTTTGTTAATGACGTCAATCAGCTCTTTGAATGGAGAACTAATCATATTGAATATGTTTTTTGTGTTATGCAATCAATCGAAATTATTGACGTCACTAACAGTGTATTCAAGGTAATAGGTATCAATAACAATAGATATTATACATATATACATTTATAGAATTTTTGACTGTTTTTGTTTCAAGAGTTTACTTGAGATTGAAAATCATCAAGTTTGTAAGTGAAGAATAATGAATAAATAAATTGGCTTTTTTCTGTGATTAGAAGATTTGTTGATATTCATGTGGAAAGTTTGTTTTCTTTGTTTTAACTTAACTGAAAGTATATATATATATATATATATATATATATATATTATAGTGGGATATATATATATATATATATATATATACACATTTATATATAAACGAACATGTACATTACTACTTCCAATGGCATTGAGTTGAAAATGATAGAAAATATTGAAAACTAATTTTCTTTTATATGCTTTGGGCACTTAAAATTAATCGCAAAGGTAATTTTGTAGTATTTTGCAGAGAATTCAGCGATTTCTTCAATGGGGAAACTGTTGGCCATAATTTTGCTTATAAATGAACTTATACAAATAATGTAGTATGATCACGCACTATATTCATTATAAAATATATGCATTTTTTTTTATTCACCTATGATCATTTCATATGTCTATTATCAGAGGCTGATTATTAGTATATATTTATTATTCAGTTAGTCAATTAAAAACTGTAGTACTTTTGCATCCACTCTATATTTTATAAATAATAATCAGATCCTGAATATATTTGTATTTTTGCATAGTTTGATTTTATTGAATTTAGTGAAGTAATCTAATTGAATAAATTGTAAATATATGTATGTACCTAAGATTAAGTTTGCATAAGTGTAAATTATTTTGTATATTCAGATTGTTTTCTATACTTTTGTTGCCAATAAAAGTAAAAAACGTTTTTCAATAACATCATTTCAAAATCTGAACCCTTCTTCATATAAAATTGAAATTTATCATAGTTATATATTTCCATGGTGGTATTGGGTGATGTAGTAAAGCACACATTTCTCATTCGGTATTGAATTAGGATTTATTGTACGGAGCTCAGAATTACATATTATATCAAAACAAGTAGCTAAATCTTAATTTGTCTCCATAATAATTTTAATTTTTTTAATATTATTTATTATTTTTTAACTAAATGGGCTAAGACTGGTAACATTTTCCTATCTACACTCCATCAATTAATAATTCAATCAATCAAACAAACATTTATTGAAGAAGTTTTCTTTCACAATCATATTAGAAAAATCATAACATACTAGCTAATTCAACAGGTCAAACATCGAAAAGATACTATGAGAGAGAGAGAGAGAGAGAGATAGAGAAATATACTTTATTGTCTAAGAAAAACTTTCTTATTGACAAAGCTTGTTAAAAAAATATAGTTTGTATAATTTAAACAAAAGAAAAAAAAAGCACAAGTACAAGAATCACATAATTTGAACATAAGTTCACATGTCATAGAATAAAAATATAAGATATTACCGGATAAGATAAGCTTCAACATATTGGTGTGTAATTGTTAACAATATAAAAATATTAATCACAGCAAGGTGTCATTGTAATATTACTCAAGATTGTAGTACGCTTTTGCTTCAAGGGCTTCTTTAACAATGTTTCTGAACTTTTTATAGCTTTTTTCCTTTCTGATTTCGTATGGTAAATGGTTATACAACTTTTTACTTTCATAGAATAAAGAATCTTCTGTCAGACTTGTTTCTGGAACAGGAAGAGGTATTTTATTTTCTGTTACTTGCCTGGTTACGTAATTTGTATGTTTCGGAAGCTCTACCATATTATGTTTTTTGTAAATCAGACAGATAGTTTCTAGAATGAAAATACAAGTAGCAGTGAGAATTTTTATTCTCTTATAAATAATGGTCTACATGATGCAAGGTTTACTACATATATATATATATATATATATATATATATATATTCATATATAAACTGACAACTAATAAAGTATACAATTGTTTTTGAACAAGTAGCACAACGAATAGGACAAACAATATTGTAAAAGAATTATATATATATATAATATAATCCTCCTAGGATTCTAAGAGAAACTCATCAACAGAGTAGTAAGCTTTTTGCAGTAGAAAAGATTTGAGTCGCCCTTTAAAGACTATGATATTTGAGGATTTAATGTCATCACTTAGCTCAACACGTTAGCCGCCACAATGTTGAAAAAAAATTGTCCCCCTGGGCCAAGTCGCTTTTTCAGCTGATATTACTGTAATACTGGGGTGCGTGTCTCATGGCGGCTAACGTGTTAACCCCACAGTACAAGGGATGATTCTGAGATACTGTCAATCTACTATATGGTTGATGTAGTTGAGATTTATTTATTGTAAAATGTTCGTGGATATGTTCATTTTTTTGTTTTTTTTTTTAATATACATCAAAGTTTGGTTAATATACAAACAAGGCATTGTTAATAAATTATAATGCATGAATAATTGCCTGCAATGTTCACTTGCCGATGTACCTGCCAAAATTCGAATCGCCTTTTTCTGAATAACAAAGACTTTATTCGCTTTAGCTGATAAACCCCAATGTTCAAGGCCATAGTAAATAACAGATTGAATTAAACTATGGTAAGAAGTTTGGGAATACCAAGAGAGACAGTCTCAACTGACGCGGTAAATATATATGTTTAATAAGCTTAAGTTTAATACTACCAACGTGGTACTTCCAGGTAAGTTTATTATCAATATCAACCCCTAAGAATGTAGTACAATTTACTTGATGAATAGTTTCATTATTAAGTTTAACCAAATAACCTTTATCTATTGTTGAATTTTTAGTAACAAAGTTGATCATTTGAGATTTAGCAGTAGGCCATTTAGAGAACACCACTCAGAAATTTGATCTGTTACTTCCTGAGCTCTATGAATTGCTTTAGACATATTACCCGCATATACCAAGATATTAGTGTCATCAGCAAAAATAAAAGTAATGGAAGATTTTGTACAAAATTTTGGAAGATCATTTATAAAATCTAGGAACAAAAGGGTACCAAAACAGAGCCTTGTGGTACCCCAATTTATACACATTTTCTATCGGAATGTATTCCATTCACACTGACCAGCTGACTATGATCAGCCAGGTAAGATCTAACCCAATTCAAAATGCAGATCCTCGCACACCTTAATACTGCAATTTGTGTAATAACGAGGTCAAAAGCTTTTCTCATGTCAAAAAATAATCCTAAAGTATACCGTTTGATTTCCAAGATTTCCAGCACATGTTTTATGAGTTGATCAATTACACTGACAGATTTATTTCTTCTATAAGCATTCTGACCAGAAGAAAATAATCCGAAAGATTCAAAGTAATTATATAATCTTAGAAAACTGACTTATTAGGGATATAGGTCTGTAAGATGAACAGTTGGAACGGGAACCCTTGTTTTTGTATATTGGTAAAAATTTTGACATTTTCAAGATATCAGGAAAACTCCCCTCAATGAAAGTGGCGTTCACTATATCAGCCAAAGGCTCAGAAATCATATTTGAGCCATTACTGTGCAAATCATATATACTCGAATTTTACTAACAAATCTATCACATAGGTACATAAATCAGCACCAGTCAATCAGTTGTAGGGCAAAACTGAATGAAATGTTCACGTATTTAATTTTTTTTGTAGACCCAATAAAACAAACCTAGGCACCTAATTGTTCAGTATGACTCGCATCTGGTGTACAGTCGAGAATTATAGAATAATATTTATGTTTCCCTACAAGATCTAAATTTGTGTTGTTGATTTTTACGCCTAAATAGTTTCTCGTAACAATATCACTGCTTTGATTTTTATGTGTTTGACGAACATGCTCCTCCATTACAGAATCAAATTTTGAGAACGTTTCTATTAATTTTAAGAAATTTCCCTTCTTATTTTCATACCCGACCATGTAAGCTAGACATAAAAATTGTATGGCTGAAATTATTTGTTCAATGATACGATACCAGTATGTTTTTTATACATCCAATAAATGTAATTGACTTCGATTCATAGCAACTCCTTCAGATATCATAGTTGACAAATTCAACCAAGATCCGATATTGTTTTTATGAGAGTTACTCTTTTTATGTTTAGCACTAGGGACAAATGTTTCCAATCAGAACATCCTTCCTCATTAGACAAGTTAGTTAAAGTCTTACCAAAAAGTTTACAACAGAAACAGTAAACCGCATCTCTTAAGGAAGAGTAAATCAGCCAAAAATGACTAGCAGAAAAATCTAAATTCTAGTTGTCTCTCGAATTGATTTTTTTTTTAGAAAATATCGTTTGTTTCTTTGTTGCCAATAACAAAAGTACTGTTTCAGCTGGCCAAATGTTTCTTAAAATATTTTAATAAATTTGTCATTTCTCAAAAGTCCCCAATGAACTACTCTAAAAAAATCCCCACCAATTGTTCCACATTGAAAAATATTTTTCAACAATTGAGAATACAAGGTTAAAAAATCTTGCACTATATGAGATTTTTTTCCCATGTCATAAAATGAGCAACGGTTTTCAAAACTCACTGTGGATAACGTCATTCATTTCACAAACAGTCCACCAATAGTTTTTCAACTACTAAAAATTGTTCGTGAACTGTTGAAAAGCACTCCAATTTTTTCAACTTCTTATTTGCAGAGTTTATAACTATAGAACTTGATATCAACTAAGATGTCTAGAAACCCTGGTGTATGCACTCATATCTGAAAATGTGTGGGATCAAACGTGCGACAATATGGCCTGCTTGATTTCTTAGATGGCGATCTGATTCGAATGATTGTTGAGTAGATGTCAACACCAAAGAGCAACTCTCCTAAGAAATTTATTCGGACAATGTTCGGTCCGCTCCGAAAACGTCAAAGATGTGGAAGAAGTAGATTTCCGCAATTCGGTCATTGTTGTCATTGTCTTCAATCATTCGGGCAGACAGCGACAAACAGTTCAGTTTTCTTTACTTTATTACTACATCCATTGTCTAAGCTTCGGCTTTTCGCTCCTCGGTGTCGCCGCCGTTACAACGAATCAAGATTTTATTTTAGGTTATATTTAATATTTATCTTTGATTGCGACGAAAATGGCATAAAAAGACACTGTCGGCCTAGAATTTGATTCTTGTTTGCTTTTGGCTTGTTCAATTGTGGCGTTAGAAAATCTAGAATTCCGTTTTCATTTCGAATTATACATTTATTCAAAATGAAGTGCATGGTTCCATCTTGTGAAACTGAAATGACATTTTATGTAAGTAAAATATAGTATATAATACCATTGTCTCTTTAGACAATGATAGAACAATACAATTTGAATGATATAAGCGAGTAGAGAACATATATATAAACATTTTGAGTAGGTTATTTATTCATTTTTGAGAAAAATTATTCATCTTATGAAAATAAATTACTTATAGTTGGCTAGCACACCTAGTTATTTGTATTGATTACATTTTTTAAAACCCATGTATTCATTTCAGGAGTTGATTTTGTTATCCACATCAGCAAACAGCAGGAATAAAAACATTGGGTCAATTGAAAATCAGAATGAAAGGAATATCAGTTTGGTTCAATTTCACTCAGATGAAGGAAACCTGCTTTCAGAAAAATATTACCAAAACAAGGAAAATATTGTCACAAGGTACTTTTGTAATATGACCAATGGATGAAATTTCTTCTTCAGAAGAGGTAAGATATTAATTGAATTGTTATGTTGGAATTTCATTACAAAAAACAGTTAATCTCTTAACCTTTCGATTATAAACTTGTTTTTGAAAAATATTCCCATTTAATGTTACACTCTGAAATTCAAAATATCTTGCACTACATTTGATGTTCTTTATTTTGTGACTATAGATATCAAATAGTTATTTATGAAACACGTGCAAAAAGTAAGTGTTATTGCACTCGACGTGAAGTTGTCCGATGAGGCCGCAGGCCGAGTTGGACAACACGTCGAAATGTGGAGGTTCTGCCTGGAATTCACAAATTATTGGAGTTGTATTTTTTAAATTGGATTCAAAAACTGCCTTTAGTATGCCTTATTTAATGCATCTATTTCTTGTGACAGATAACTTTGCATCACTGTGAAACAAAGTATCCACTTGAAGATAGCAATAGTGAAGGTTTCTAACGAGCAATGAAAAAGTCAATAAGAGATATCAAAAAGATTCATAACTACAGGTTGATATGAGGTGAAATGAATATGACTCATATTTAGTTTAGTTGAAGTAAAGATGTTCCTTTTGAAATGACCAAGCTATTTGTATATTGTCTTGTCTGTTTGTAAGGCCATTAGGTGCAATTCACACAGAACAGGTGCGTGGTGGTGGCGAGGGCCTGGCGTGGTGCAGACGAGGAGTAGACTTGGTGTGCTCAATAAACACAGAAGGGATACCGACATTTGTCATTCGTCAGTTACCTACTTGTGAAGCAAAGTGAAAATGCTCTCTTAAGAAGAAGGTGACCTGTTGGACCTTGTGAATTTATGTAACATATAAAAGAAAAGGAGGTACTGGGTACAGAGTTCGTGGTTAGATAAAGGAAAACTAGTGGTTCGTTCAACGTTATGCGGAAGCTCAACATGAACCCTGGATGTTTTCAAAGTCATACAGTTGCACTTCTTTGTAGAACTCTATTTCAAATTTGTAGAACTCTATTTCAAATTTAATAGCAAAATATTCAATAATTAATTAGCACTATCGATTTGCATTGAGAAAGTTAGGAACTAATACCTATGTTAGGAACAATTTAACTCATTTTTGATAAATTGCATTTTCTAGTAATTCCGTAATCCAGTATGCAATAAATATGATTGAAAATAATATAAATATGCAATTGTTTAAAAGCTGTAAATTAAAAAATTGAACAATAGCAAATAAGTTTATTCACCATATATAGTTCAATAAAGTTTTTGCATGAACGTAGAAAAATAATAATTCCCGTGAAAAAAATGTAGAAACAATCGAATTCCAGTTTCATATATTTTATTTGGGATAACCATGTTTTCATTGGATTCTTATTTCTAGCTGATATACACCTTTATCATGACAGGGTGGCCTGATATATTATACTCAGCATAATATAATTTACCCCACACAAATAATATTCAAACTCATAATATTTAAAATTGATATGAAATGTCAAAAATTAGTATTCAAATAAGTGATTCATGAATAATTTTTCATTTAATATTGATTTATATTTGTTGAAGGTATGAATGAAGATTTTATTTTATATTTCATTGACACAGGTGGAAATTAATATTCTTGAAATTTTCAGGAGGCAAATTCCGCATATGAAATAAAGCTCAGTATTTCTGTGTCTTTCCTGTTGTGGATGAAGAAAAGCCAATACGTCATTGACAACACAGGATCATTTGAGGTATATATTGTCATACACTACTAGGTGATAATTTATAGTTGTAGAGGTTGTCAACATGACTGATTTTTACCACATTTATATTGAAATTGAAAACAAGCAAATCAAAGGGTTCATTTTATGTATTTTACCATGTTTATATTAACTCGCTTTTGTTGTCTGTTTGTCCGTTCGGTACAAATCTTGTAATAATACTAATAGCAATCCATTTTAAACTAACTTCCTGATGAGATACTTGATCTTCAAACATAGCTCAGAACTGGATGACAATGCAATATCAACTCGCTTACATGTACAAGAGCAATCGATTTTAAACTAAATGAAATAAACCTGAAATTTGCCACATGTCTCTGTCATTATCTCATTGAGATGTCTTCTTAGTCCGTTTTATAAACGTGGTATATTAAAAAAATATATCTAAATTTCTGGTTGACGTTTAATAATTATTGGAATTGTTGTTTTTTATATTTAGTGGTTGATCGATCTTCACCTTATTTGATACACATATTGCATATGCCAAATATCTTTGCATCACATCAAAATAATGATTCACCTAGATGTATAATCATTTACAGCTTCTCTCTGAACATTTTGTCCCATTGAGTATGTAATAAAAAGTATATATTTATTAAATTCTTGATGAAAAACCACTCTTAGATTGAAATGTATGATTTTTTTCTTAAAATAAGATTTTCTAAAGTTTTCACTCTGAATGAGTTTTTGGTGTTCTTCTCTGACAAGTGAAACCTTAAATTTCAATTGAAATGAAATTTGGGGTATTTCTTGTTGTCTGAATGGAAGTCATTAATTTTTTTTGTACATTGTTGGAGTTTTTCTTAAAAAAAATATATCAGAATCAAATATATATATATATATATATATTATAATTTCTTGACCACATGTTTATTTTCTTTGTTTTCTCGTAATAAGGGCCTTAGTCAGTATATGTATTTTTTATTTGATACGACATTTCAACAAACATTGTTTATGTCATCTTCAGGTAAATTCTTAAAAATAATGTAAAACATCTAAAGTTAAAAACATAATACGTTACATAACATCAAACAAATATGATTAAAATTCAAAGAGACGTACAAAACTTACAATATAATTTAACATTTATTCTTTCAATATTTCGTGTTCATGTTGAAAAGAGAAACATTCTCAATTGAATAGAAAGATTCTTCTGTAAAGTAAAAATCCACGATAAAAATGAAGTTATTTTTTGTGAATGTCTAACATAAAACAACTACTTCTCCGGCTAAAGCCACGCTGGACATTGAACTCCATCTGATAGATATTCTGAAAGGACCCTAACTCAATGAGTTCTTAATCAAGACTGGAATAGAAAATCAAATAACTATCTCAATAAAAATACAAATTTTCAATTTCAGATTTTTTCTTTTGAGTAGGGTCCTTTCAGAATATATATCAGATGTAGTTCAATGTCCAGCGTGGCTTTAGCCGGGGAAGTAGTTGTTTTCTGTTAAAATAAAAAAAAAACATTTTTATCGTGGATTTTTCAATTTATATAAAAATCTTTCTATTCAATTGAGAATGTTTCCCTTTTCAACATGAATACATTGGAGTGTTTGACATATTCAGTTGTAGTATGTGGGCTCTATTGTTATAATTTATGCAAGACTTTTTCTTGTCAAAATGTAAAGATTATTTTCATTACTATTTTTTTCTTTTGTCAAAATTTCAACCTTGTCAAAATCGAATTTACGATGATTTTGATTTTCCTTTTCATGTTGAGACAATGATGTGATGTCTGATTTTAATCGTATTTGTTTGATGTTATGTAACATATTCTGTTTTTAACTCTACATGTTTTACATTATTTTTAAGAATTTACCTGAAGATGACATAAACAATGTCGAAACGTCGTATCAAATAAAAAATACATAGATTGACTAAGGCTCTTATTCGGAGAAAACAAAGAAAAAAAAAATATACATATATATATATATATATATGAAAAGCATCAGATTATAGATAGCGACACCTATAATCTGTGTGGTGGAGCTTAGACCTGTCATCGTGGAATTTTGAAGATACGAGATTTCGTACAACATCAATAGGTCACCGACAGATGCCAGCATAGACCAACCCACGATACCAATAGTCGTAGTGCGTTTTTAGGAACGCAATACAAATAACGAGAATATGAGAAATCTGTTACGAATCCAAAGGAGATCACCATCCGTCTACAGCCTGTTTCATGGTTTCCCAATCATCAGGACGGCCTGTGGTCTCTTTCAAATTCGTATCAGATATCTCGTAGGTTATTACCAATCGGTACGTACGAAAATGTGCATCATATATATATATATATATATATATATATTCAGATAGTTTCATTATCATGACTGGTTCGTTTGAAACATTATTCAAACTGTCTTGGGGTTGAATGATTGAAAGAAAAGTCTTTGTCATATATATATATATATATATATATATATATATATATATTTATATATATATATATATATAAATATATATATATATATATATATATATATATATTTATATATTTATATATATATATATATATATATATATAAATATATAATATATATATATATATATATATATGAGTTTGCACTCAGGAGGTGAATTGATTAGAAATACTCTTTGGAATACGTCGAGCTATCGGCAACGTTTATTGCCTTCCTCAGGACGATTACAAATGCATGGTTTGAGAATAAAGAATTATATTATAAATGTTAACTTACTAAGGTGAGATTCAAATTCGATTTAATATATATATATATATATATATATTTATCCCGCGTACAATATCACGTCCGTACGTGGGTTTCCGACCATACACTACCGCGTCCTGAATGATACAACGTCCGTATACCGGACGCAGTATTGTTTTCCAACAATAATTCCATTATTTTGAACGAACCATCGAATTATATATTCCCAAATTGTACTCCGCTTCCAGAGCTCCCATGGCATATGAGAACAGAAAACATTCATTATCAAACGCGAGAGTTATGTACACCAGAAAAACATAATGAGGGACGTACTATTATACGGTCTTTGAAAGTTCCAGTATACATTTAGTTCAGACAATTTCTGTTTGGGGGGCGCTTTAAATCATGAATGCTAATATACATTGAATATACTCCTTTCACCTGTAGCATGATGATGCGTCCTCAGTCTGGCAACCATGTACCAAAATACATTTTGGTCAGTGTCTTCATGTGCAAACACGTGCGAAGTTCTGGTGCACTTTTATTCCGTGAGTAAGTAAACTTCTTTGAATTTTTTTACCGGACTTTCATATGTTATTACATAAATTCAAAATTTATGGAGGAAAACATATCATATATGAATGCAATAGTAAATTACATCAATTTCCCCCATTTGCTCGCCAGAAATAACTTTTATGAGTTTTTGAGAATTGCAAGTGTTTTTATTAATTTTCCAGAAATTGAGTTATTCAGAACCTTTACATATGTGTGAAAATCCACAAATTGCTTTTCGATAGTTTGGTTGACTGATTGCAGCATTGTGAGGTGGTAACTCTAACTTTTTATGTAGACTGCAGTCTTTTCCAAAGTGTTTATATTCAAGGCCGGGCATGCTCCAAAAGTGAACTGGACAGACGCTCTGTCTTTTCACGCCACAGACGGTAGTTTTGGGATAGCATTTTTCTCATGTGGGCGACTCCGATGCAAATCCAACATGTAGCCCAATATGATAGACAAGTTATTAAGTTCATATTTTAATTTATCCCGAATCATTCGCATTCATTTGGATTCTACTCATCTCAGAAAAAGCACATTTTTCCTTCTATTATTTCGTCATCATTTATTTTCAGATAAAAAAAACAATCATTTTGGATCTTTGCTCTCAACTTCTTTCAAATCACGACCTATGAGTTTTTGAATATTTTGGCCAGCCCTAGCAAACACAATGAGAAACTACCTTCTACCCACGAGAATCCAATATCAAGGGATCAAAACGAAACCCTACCTTCCACGCCCAGATGCACTAGAAGACTGAATGACGAAATTGACAGTCGTCCTTCCACTTACGGAAATATAACTGAATATTGTAGAATATGAAAGTGGAAATATTGTGTCCGAAATGTATAATGAAAAAGGGGGAATTTTGTGGCATAGAGGACAAATTAATAAATTATAGAAGAAAAAAGCATCCTCAAGTGGGAGTCGAACCCATGACCTTAGGATTTCTAGCCATATGCTCTACCATCTGAGCTATTCGAGGACATAGGATGCTTTTTTTTTCTTTAATTTAATAATTTGTCCTCTATGCCACAAAATTCCCCCTTTTTCATTATATATTTGGGACACAAAATTTCCACTTTCACCTTATATGGCTAAATCTTATCAGTGGTTACAGATCATCTGCTTAGATCAGCTACTGAAATTTTCGAATGATGATGAAGTTGAGTGACAGGTAATGGATCTCGACGGCCAGTTTGATTCTCGATTCATTTCTCACATGAATATTAAATTATGGAAAACAAAGTTCACGAGTGTTTGTCGATTCCTATGTCCTCGAGTAGCTCAGATGGTAGAGCGTATGGCTAGAACTCATAAGGTCGTGAAATCGACTCCACTTAAGGATGCTTTTTTTTCTTCAATTTAATAATTTGTCCTCTATGCCACAAAATTCCCCCTTTTTCATTATATATTTCGGACACAATATTTCCACTTTCACCTTATATATTTGGTTGAATCTTATCAGTGGTTAGAGATCATCTGCTTAGATCTGCTACTGAAATTTTCGAATGACGATGAAGTTGAGTGACAGGTAATGGATCTCTACGGCCAGTGATAAGTACGTTTGATTTTCGATTCAATTCTCACATGAATATTAAATTATGGAAGAAAAGGGTTCACGAGTATGTGTCGATTCCTATGTCCTCGAATAGCTCAGATGGTAGAGCGTATGGCTAGAAATCATAAGGTCGTGGGTTCGACTCCCACTTGAGGATGCTTTTTTTTCTTTAAATTAATAATTTGTCCTCTATGCCACAAAATTCCCCCTTTTTCATTATATAGTTCGGACACCATATTTCCACTTTCACCTTATATATTTGGCTAAATCTTATCAGTGGTTAGATATCATCTGCTTAGATCTGCTACTGAAATTTTCGAATGTCGATGAAGTTGAGTGACAGGTAATGGATCTCGACGGCCAGTGATAAGTACGTTTGGATTTTCGATTCATTTCTCACATGAATATTAAATTATGGAAGAAAAGGGTTCACGAGTGTGTGTCGATTCCCATGTCCTCGAATAGCTCAGATGGTAGATGGCTAGAAATCATAAGGTCGTGGGTTCAAAACTCCCACTTGAGGATGCTTTTTTTTTTCTTTAATTTAATAATTTGTCCCCTATGCCACAAAAATTCCCCCTTTCTCATTGTAGAATACTTTTTCTGGATTACCTCATAAGGTTCCATCAACAAAAAGAGAATACTACTCACTGTTAGTTTTGTGAGGAGGAATGGGAGAATACTCCTCAGAAGATAATAGGATCGATAGTGTAACTGAGGTTAGAAAAACAAAAATGAAAAAAAAAACATTGAAAGAGGAATGAAAAGAACATTGGTGGAATTTTCGAAAACATATAGAAATTAAATATTTCCCTCGAAGAGATATGAATGTGAAGAATCGAAGGTGAAATACTCATAATTATTAGAAAACAAAGACTGAGCAAATTTGTACAAAATACATATTCTGCAAAAATGTAAATATATTCTGAAACTGACTAATATAGAGATTTTATTTCTTATTTTTCAGATGACTATCTGAAACAAGTTCATTCATTCGTGATATTTTGAAGATTCCAGAGAATTCATTTTCGTTTTACTCTTTGGAAAAGCAGCCCTAAAAGCTCTAAAGTCACACACTTGTGAGTCTAGACTGACTTGGGACTACGAACTCTCCCTAAGACAACTGGCTACGAATAATCAGGTTAGTCTGATGTGGGTGCAAAGAAATCAAAGGCAATGCGAAAGCGAACAGCCTTGGAAGGGGCAAATACCCAATTTTCTGGCCCAGAAGCCTTCTGTGATATTTTCAAAGCCCACATCAAGAAAGAGTTTCGGCACTGGGAAGCTGACAAAATTGAAATCCACTGGAATAAGGTTCCAGGGCAAAGACAAGCGAAAAAGCTTCTGAGCTCATCGCCAAAGAAAGCTGAACAGCTTCTCGAGATGGACAAGCAAGACTGCTCACCGGACATTGTCCTCTGAGGTATCACTTCAAAAAACTTGAGGACAGTGAACTGTGCCGTTACGGCGAGAATTTCGCTGAAACTGCAGAACACTTGCTTTGCGACTACCAAGTGCTGTTTTGCAAAAGGCTGGAGTTCCTCGAAGGAGTTTTACTAACGACCTTATCCACCAGGAACTTAGCTCCCAGGAAACTGATACGCTTTTCAGGGAGTCTCGGAATCCCGGGTCTTGAATGGGTGAAGGGTAATGTACAAAAGACCTCACAGGTCGAGGTACGTAGGGGCTGAAGAGCCATATCAACCCCCCTATGATCTACTCTCTTGAAATGTATTTACTTACGAATCTTTCGAAAATTATTAATTTATTTATATATACAGCGTACTATTTCTGTAAGCTCAATCAGTTTTTTTTCCCAAATCTTGTCTGTTTTCATTGTCACGAATACACTACTTCCACAGCAACAATATGTACAGTGGTAACAACAGCAAGCTGGTGAGTACCTTACCCTACCCCACACTATGGGAATCCGGATACGCTGGATCAACGCGCTAGGTTATCCTGCTACCGAATCATTTCAGCCACGGTGGGTCCGCCTGATGTGGCTACTGGCTCTGGGATGTCAGTACCCAAGAGAGTCAGCAACGAATACAATCATTAGTGCCCATAGATAAAGGACTTTCCCGTCTCTACCGAATACGGTATGTTTTTCATTGGTCAACTATCTATCACCCTGCCCCCCAGAGTCCAACACCTTGTGGCGAGGCAACGGCAAGCCTATGCCTTCCCCTGCATACCCATGTCAACAGGAGAATTCCAATATCAGCAAGATTTTTCTCGAATCAACCATATCCGCCACTTACTTTCTTTCAAAAGCTAGTAGGTATGCTACTATGTTAACTGAGAGGGAACATGGACTTTACCCAGCTATGTCTGGGATTGTCACAAGTATTACTCCCTGTCGGCCTAGACACATGGCGGGCCTAGGCCCCACACTTCTTCCTCAGTTGATTTTATGGAAAATTGAATGGATAAATTTTGATTAGCAAGGGATACATTTTCCGAAGAGAAGGGCGTTATATTAACTATAGTTTGATTCTCTCAATTAGTATTACCATAACAGGTGAGTGATGAGATAAGGAAAATTTGTGTTGTGGTTATCTACCTGAAAGAGCACAAAAAAACCAAATATATAATGACAACATAAACGATTCCAAAACCCAGTTCTCTGTGAATTTCATGGAACGTTGGATAATTATATCAGTTCTACATTTTTTAATATCCAATAGTTTTCAAATGGTAAATTTCAAATAATTCAAAAAACTCTGGGAATTTTATAGTCTGTTGGGATCGGGGATGTGTATTCGTGTTGTATCTGTCATATTTTTGTTGCTGTAATGAAACACCATCTGTTATTATCATATCATCCATGACTAGTCCCCAGCAATTATGATATTTTTTATGTGTAGTTATACATATAATGGAAGTGAAGGAAGACATCACCTAATGGCTTCATCATTTGGAGACATCAGAAAATACTTAATTTAGGGAACAAAACTGATTAATTACAATAATAGGATTATTCAAATGATTTCATTTATATAACCATAATTCATTATTATTAGGATTATTTACTATTATACTAATTATATATCAAAGATGATGAGATATTGTTCGAGAAAGAACATATCAGGGTTTACATACTATGAAAGTAACTTTAGGATTACGATGAGGAATAATTTTATTTATTACTTCAGAAGTATTTTTTTATTTCCTTTTTTTGAGGATTTTTCCATAATTTATTACAGAAATAAAATAGATTTATTTGTTGAAAATATAAACAGAATGTTCATAAAATCAGATGTGGAATCATCTGCGACTGAAAGATAAACTTAAGTCACTATCTTCCATCGTCAAGATAACCTCTTTTGGAAAACATTCTTCTTTGCCTCATTCATCTTTATGAGTTCTTAATTAAGACTGGAATAGAAAATCAAATAACTATCTGAATGAAAATGCAAATTTTCAATTTCAGATTTTTTCTTTTGAGTTAGGGCCTTCTCAGAATATCTATCAGATGTAGTTCAATGTCCAGCGTGGCTTTAGCCGGGGAAGTAGTTGTTTTCTGTTAGACATTCACAAAAAATAACTTCATTCTAATCGTGGATTTTTCAATTCACAGAAAAATCTTTCTATCAATATTTAATTGAGAATGTTTCCCTGTTCAACAGAAATAAAATAATTATTAAAAAACCTTTTTGGAGACGAGCTTTTATTCAAATGCACTAAAAAGTGAAAAATAATTGCTTTGGATGTGTGACGTAGGTTATTCCGTGACTTATAGATTCAATTCAATACGTACGCCCTAACCTATGCATTTTTGTTAAAGCATCGTTATTATGAGGCCTCTTTTCCTGTAAGTTCTGAGCTATCTAGTCCTTCAATGAGGAGACTATCTAGAGATCAACTCATTTGCCATCTTCAATTTATGAATTTCAACTAAAAATCAATAATCTTCGACTCATTTCGTAATCTCCGACCCCAAAAACCCCGACATACCAATTTTGAATCGAATCGAGCCAACATCGAGTCGTGCCGACATACCAATTTTGAATCGAATCGGGCCATAATCACAGAACTCGCCCGCCATCTTGGGTTTGTTGATCAGAAATCCTTAATCTCTGACCCCGAAAACCCCCACATACCAATTTTAAATAGAATCGGACCATAAACACAGAGATTATCGGCCATCTTGGAGCCGCCATTTTGATTTCATGAATTTTGAGAAACATTCCTAATCTTCGACCATGAAAACTCCCACACACCAATTCGAATTGAACCATAAACCATAAAAAATTCACCCTCTCTTGCTGTATTTAAAATTAAATTGAAGAGACTTCTGTTGAGTGAGTGCAAACCTCGATGATGATACCTATTATTAACTTTTATTTATGTGTGTGTATATGAATGTATATATAGTGTTGTGCTAATTACTATCTGTTTGTTATCAATGTATTTATATGTAACTATATTTTTATTCTACTTATTTTATTTATTTTTATTCTACTTATTTTCTTTATTGACTGTACTTATATATTAGTCTTGGGCTAAATAAAGGATTCATATATAAACCTGAATCTCGTCCGCCATCTTGAAGCGCAATTTTTTTTTCCTCTAACAGTAACTCCATGAGCTGTCATTTCAATTCCATAAATTTTGACAAAAAATTCATAATCTTCGACTCCGAAAACCCCCCTACACAAATATTGAATGGAATCGGACCATAATCACAAAACTCTTTCACCATTTTGGAGCCGCCATCTTGAATTCATAAATTTCGACAAAAAATTAATAATCTCCGACCCCGGAAATCCTCACACCAATTTTTTAATCGAATCGGACCATAATCACAAAACTTGTCCATCATCTTGGAGCCGTCATTTTGTTTTTTTTTCCAACGAGAATTTCATAATACATTGTCACCGGAATTATGATCACCTGCCGAATTTCAACTCAATCGAATGTCGGCAAGTGTTCCAAAAATGGATTACAAATTTTGAACCGGAAAGAATGACAGCATATGAACGAAACGAGTTAAATTAAAATGTGAAATAAAACATGGCAACAGCTGGATGCCGTATCGTGCTGAGTATGAAAGATATTAGGCAAATTGGACGCAGTATCATACTCAATATGGAAACAAATTATTCACCGGACGTGATAATGATATGATGGTGAAAGGACGCAATATTATATAAGAATACATTTTTTTATTTTTGAAGTTTCTGATAATCTGAAACCACCTTTGAGTGGGATTTTTTGTGTAGAACCAGTATACTCTATCAGAATTGACCTAGATATCGTATTTCTGGTGGACGCAGTAACGTACGCTTCCTGAAAGGACGCAGTATTGTAGGCAAGATGTATATATATATATATATATATATATATATATATATATATATATATATATATATATATGTATATAGTCCCACTACATCATAATGGTTTTAAATGTTCGATAAAACCAGAAACAGAAGAGGAAAATATCAGGGATCATTATATTCAAACATTTTCAAAGCATAAAATTGCTTTCTTTACCAACGCTGAAATTCAGCCTTTGACTCTATATGATTTTATCTAGTCCTCAATATTTCTTCGATTGTTGTGTCACATAGTTGAGTTAGTAGTATTTTCTGTTAATTCTCTTCATTTCCATAGCTATTGGATAAGAGAGGAATTATCATGAATTTAAGAAAAACTTCTGAACAGTTTGTATAAAGACCAATTTTGGAAGAGTTTTCATAACTTTTTTATGTATTTGGGTAGTAGATCATTTTGCAAACTTATTTTATTTTACTTTACAGATCAAGGAAATTGAACCTTGCAGATACAGTTTATTCAGAAGAGGAAAGAAGATAAAATGGTGAAGATTTTAAATTGCAATGGGAATTCAATTTAACAGAAAATGTCGAAAACAAATGGAAAACTTGATATTATGTTATATAAAGATATAGATATTATGTTATATAAAGATATACCAATGGATGATTGATGAACCTGGCTAAAATTTTGAGGGGTTATGATTTTTCGATACACAAATATAAACTACTCCTTCGACTGGCCTGCAAATCAATCATCTCTTGATATATCATTATATAGCCTTTCAGTAACACATATACCAAATATTGACTTGGAAAAAATTTAATGGTGGGTTTAGATTTTTCGAAATACAAGTATCAACCCCTTTGAGGACCTGCAAATCAGTCATCTCTTGGTATATTATTATATAGCCCTCCCGTAATACATATATCAAAAATGAACTGCTAAACATTTTTGAAGGTGGCTTTGTTTTTTGAAATATCGATAAGTATAAACTATCTCTTTGCCGGCCTGCAAATCAATCATCTCTTGGTAAATCATTAATATAGCATTGAATGAATGTGGTTTTTGTCGAGGAACAACGTTTCTTGACATGTTTTTTGGGTAACCTTCCACAGTCTGAAAATGAAAATATAATCAGGAAAATCTATACAAGTGTAGAAAGGGCAAACTAATTAGTTCACCCCGATAAGTTACTGCGTTCACCAAATTATAGTTCCTATAGAAAAAATGATTCGATTTCTCAGTAACTTTTCGTTCCCATAATATCCTATAAAAATAGTAAAATTCAAAGATACTTCTCTATATAGTTTTGATTGACGTTTGGGACTATATCTGCCCCGTTCTCAAAATCTTCTAAATCTCCTTTAATTGTTTGAATAATTTGGATTTTTTCTTGCAGAGTCTTTTCGCTTTTTCAACTGATTTTCCTGATTATATTTTCATTTTCAGACTGTGGAAGTTACCAAAAACTCAAGAAACATTATATATAACCTTTCAGTAGTACATATTCCAAATATCCACTTGGCTAAACATATTTTAGGGTGCATTTTGAATTTTTATCTAAAAGCATATCAAATATATCTTGGTATATCATTCTTAAGTTTTTCATTTGTGTTGTGTTCGACCATTTTCTGTTCTTCAGCCATTTGATTTGGTTGAAAATTGAAGGAATTTTGAATCACCCTGACGTCACTCATCATTTGGCGCAGATAAAACGGCTGCCAGAAAATGGTCGCTAACTTACACTGGTCAGCTAAATAGGGCTTTTTGAATTAATGCAAAGTTGAATATAATCTAAATTTGTAATTCAGAATTTTTAATGACTCTGTTATTGAATTACAATAAGAGAAGCACAATTCCTCAATTACTTCTTATAAACTTTGAGATATCACTGAAAAATGATATGAAGTTCTTTTTTTTAAATAATCATTTTTTTCAAATATATATTATTCGTAGGGATAAGGGATTAATCTTGTTTTGGATACAATCCTGCAAAGGAAACTGTCGTTTTGTCCAATTAAATATTCAATGTCAAATTTCAGCAAAAAGTTGTAATTAATATTGAAATACATTTTCAGGTTTTCTGAAAACTCCAAAAATATCTATAATATATAATAATAAAATATGATATTAAAATGCATTTGGAATTAAATGGAAGCGCTCCTGTTGAATTGCAAGAGGTTCAGGGCTCCTACAGATTTTCCCAACATTTTTAATATGATCTCGGGTAAAAGAAATTCCAAATAAATTTAAATAACCTTTTATCATTTCTATTGAATTCTGATACAAATCACATTGAAATATTTATTTCAGTTGTATTATATATGTAATAGATTAAGATTATTTGTGTTTCTTGGGTTCAATAAAAATTTATTATTATTTTACATCTCATTATATTGATTTTTCCCAAAAATATATGTCCAAAGGTTGGGTTTTTTTTTTTTCAGGCGTAGCTCATTTTTGAATAAAAAGCTTTGCCACATCTCTGTCTCGCTCTAGCATAGCCTGCAAAGCTTCTGAGCAAAATCATTCATTCTGACTGAATAACAACACATCAATATTTTGAAAAGGTCTTTGTGGAATTCTTCACATTACAGGAAGTATTGCCTTGAGTGTTCAAGAATTTGGTTTGGTTTGCTCATGCTAGCCTTTTCTGAAACTGGTTCTGGAATCCAAGGGTTGTCTTGGGTGGCTCCGAACTGGAAATATTAATAAAAAAACACTATTTAAATAGGTTCAAAAAATATAACTAGTGTGTGTTGTTTGGAATAAAGAGAAAAATGGTTTGAAAAATCATCAATAAATATTCTTGGTGAAAAATATGTTGTCTATACCTATATTTAATATGTGTCATTATCATTTTTAGTTTGGGAATTAAATTGAATGCCCGAAAATCAATTGATTACAAAGGCGGTGCCATGAAAATAATTTTTTGAGATGAAAGAAGAAACCACACTTTCTCCAAACTCTCTTGTTCAGAGGAAACCAATTGTTTAATTATTTTTTTCATCAAGACCATTCACTCTCCTCTTTTATATATTTTTTTCACTTTTATTCCTTGTATCATGTTCGCTAGATTTTCCAACTTACTAATGGTCCCTTAAATTCAACTCTCAAACTACTAAGGAATATCATTTAAAATTTCTGAGAAAGTGCTATGAATGCTAATTTATTATTTTCCACTTGGAAATCATGGTGACATGCAGTCGTGGATAGTCATAAAGTAAATTTTCCTCCTATAATCAATGAATCTCCTTTATTTGAGTATCTCTTGAAAGGTATTGAGATTTTGTTAATTAATTGAGAATTTATAAGCTTTATTACATGAAATGTTGATCTATTCAGCAATTGCAAATGATAATATTTTTGTTAAATACATTGAACTGTGAGAATTTTTCTTTTGAACTTCAATGAGGGCATATATTTCACAACAACGAATAACTCAACTGTTCATTTTGAATTCAATTTCGTTTTCAGACTTTAATAGAATATAATCAATATGGGTTGCTTTTTTGGGGCTGATATTTCGATCATTTTTCACACTGTATTTTCATACGTTTAAGTTATGTTTGTAATTCATAACCTTCATAAGTTGGAAGACACATCGTATCGGTGTCCAGAATCCTATGACTTTGAACGGTAAATTTATGTTAAAAAAATACTTTCATTGACATAAGAAAGGAAGTCGTATCTCCTGAAGTAATTGGGAGCACAAAGTTTGTGCTCAGTAAGAGATTGTGCAAGTAGGTAACCCAAAATTGTGAAAATCGTTGGAGACTATAAATTTATCCAAAAATCAAACTATATATATATATCACAACCGAAACTTTTAGGACCAGGCTTGATTTGAACTCCAGAACATACTTCGAAAATGGAATATATTATGCGTCAATACATTCTAAGCTCTGTCGTTAATTCATTTGAAGTGCAAACAAAATCCTTAGAATTAGTTATGGAAAATTATCGGAGAAAAAGTCCCACTTATTGATTCCATAAACTTTTAAAATGTGTTATATTAGCAATTTCACTCACCTGCATTGGTTCGGCAAAAAATCGACATCCTGTGACTGACCACACAACATACAAACACGATCATTTCAATGAATACAAAACTTGGTAATTATAACTGAGTTTTGCAGAAATAACAATTCACAAATCATAACCTCAATCGATTGAAAAGCATTCAAATTTTTCCAATTGGTTGGAAGTTTCATAAGTTAAAAGCTTCTTGATGTACTTGATGTCATCAGGACAGCTTGTGAAAATTCCCTAAGAAAATAAGAATTTTTGATAGTAAAGAAGAAAGAAGAAATTTCAAAACTTACATTTTATAAAGTTTAGTACAGAAGGAGAGATCACCACTTTGGTTTCTGTGTTCTTCAAGCATATTGGAAGACATTGTGCCGTTTTAATTGGTATTGACATATAGAAAACCTGACTGTGAGAAATGTCGAAAAAGATACAATTATGGATACACTAGATAAAATAAAACCGAGATTAGTGAATTAAAAATAAAAAACAATGTTGAAGGACCACAACATAATATTGTCTCATATCGAAATTACTAAACACAAATGTATTTTGAAGACTAAAGAAAATGTGGAAAGCTTAACTATCCTTCCAAAACCAACCAACTGACAACTCAAACCCAAAAGGATTTGAAGAACAATGTAAATATTGGTAAACTAAATATTTCAATTAATACCATGAAATTTCTAAAAATGGTGGAATTGAAATCAAATGTAAAAAAAAATGATTCTAGATATTGAGAAAAGAAATAGAATCTAAAATGAATTCTCAATATAACATCCATAATAAAACTTGAAAAATCCAAAATTATCATTCCTGGACTTCATTTGGAAAAGACATAAAAGAAGAAGACATTGAAAAATTATTCATGAACAGAATAACTTTACCGATAAAGAATACATAAAAGGTAAATATATAAAATAGTAGACACCAAAAAAACATATCAATTTTTGCAGAAGTAAATGGGAATTTATTCCATAGAATTTTCAGTGATACTGACCAAAGATTATTTTTTTATTGGCAAATCTGCAGAGTATTTGATGGAAATAAGTTAACTCAATGCTAAACTGTTTCCAATTCAATCATGCTTCCCACAAATGCAGGAATACTTCCATGTCCAAGGTGTGCCGGCAATCAAAATTACAAAATTGTCCGAATAAAACTAATAATCACCTTCAATGCGGAAATTGTATATCCTCTAACTCTAAATATAATACAAAATATGATATCAACCACTCGGCAGATAATCATCTATGTCCCACTTTTAGAATATTACCAAAAAAATTTCAGAAAATCGTAAAATTATGGCATTCCCAATAATGTGAACATTTCAGAACATACATATTCTTTGCTTAACCCATATCAACAATTGAAGATTTGAAAGTACTACCTGAATGCAAGATCTTTGAAAAAAAATAGATCACGAATAAGCTGAAATAATTTAACAGAAACGTGGATCAGAAGAGAAGAAGAAATGTATTATAAACGACAATTATAACCCATTTATTCATCCAACTCAAACGTGGATGGTGTTGGTTTTTTTTTAAAAAAAACATTTAATTTTGACATAATTGAAATAGAAAAATGCTTGTTCCTATTAGCGGGAAATCAAACCTCTAAATGGATCATATGCATACCATACCCCAAGAGATAATATGAAAATTTCCTGAACTTTTATTGATGAGAAACTTCAAATTTCAATATTAGTGGAAGAATTTTTCTAGGGGGATTTCAATATAAACATTTTTAACAACGCATAGAATCCAGTGCTTTTATGGACATATATAAATCCAATAACTTTTTCTATAAAACAATTCCAACAAGAGAATCGTCCGGGGTGCTTTTTGATTGATCATTTTCCCTAAGTAACTTTAATGGAAAAATATATATCAATTATAAACTCGTTCTTAGTGATCACAAATTTATAAAAAATAGAAAAAAGAAAGTCCAAAAAAAAAAAATCACATAAACCTTGGAATAGAAAACTTATAAGCGTAAAAAATTTAAAATAGAACTTAAATTACTAATAACCAAATATTGATATCAAGATCCTGAAAAATTTATAACAAAATAATCAATTCTTTGAGAAAATTCAGAAACATAAATATTAAATTCAATGCGAATTAAAAACCCAAATGGTTCAATAGCAAAATTCCCAAATCATTAAACAAAGAAAATACATTTTTTATAAAAAAAACCAACCAGATATCAAATTTCTCCAAATCAACAAATTATAATAAATTAGTAAACAAACTGTGTTAAAACAAAAAAGTTTATTTTCAAGAAATTATTCAATGATACATCACCAAAAGATTTTGGGGAAAACTATCAAATTCTTTTATATAATAAAACAAGTGGTAAATCATCTAAAATAATGTTGAATACATCACCATAGATGGCAGCAATTGAAGATCAAATGGAAAATGTGACCATTTCAATGAATATTTTGTAAATATTGGGCTGAATTATCCCGGGAAAAGTACCCCGATACCCAAATAAGATAGGTTTTCACCTGTTCCCTCTCCCTCTTCTATGTTTCTGAATCCACCGATTATCAAAAATTAAGAAATAATTATTAACCAGACGACGAAAGCAGCGGAGTTGATGGAATTAATGTTAAGATTATCAAAGAAGTCAAAGATGAAATAATACCATTATTAAATAGATTGATCAATACATCTTTTGAAACAGGTATATTGCCAGAAAAATTGAAACAGCTAAAGTAAAAACCCAAAATTCAAAAAGTGGAAAAAAATTACATAGGGGAAAATTCCGTCCAAAATTTTAACTGCCCCAAATTTTCGAAAATTATTGAAAAAAAAATGGGGAGAAGATTGAGGGGGAAATCTGAAAAATCAAAATTTCTGATGGGGAAAATATGGATCCAAATCTAGTGATACCTGAGTCTGGCGTAGACATGATATCAAAAATCAAATTGGTAGATTCGAAAAAAATGCGGCTTATTATCACTGGTTTACGGAAAAAATTTGATAAACCACAAAATTCTTTTGGGGAAAAATTTATGATATTGGAAAAAAATTTACTTTTTTTTAAAAAAATTTTTTTTAGAGACCGAAAAAAAATAGTATATATGAAAATACACTTGGTTTAATTAAAATATCAAATGTGGGGTACCACAGGGGTTTATCTTCCCCATTTTTTATATATATAAACTCGATATCAGAACTTAAATTGAAAGGTGATGATACAACAATAATATATTTTGCAGAGAACGAATTGAAATTCATTTAATATTAAAGATCTTGAAATCTTATCTCATTTCATCGCTCATAAACTGTTGTTAAATTTAATGAAATCATAATTATGTTCATTTTAAACGAAGTTTGAACTGACCAAGACCAATAATATTCAAAAAAATTTCAAATTAGTATACCAACAATACAAAATTTTGGGTTTAAATATCAAAACCCTCTTGGGGTTAATCCTATCAACAATCTGAGAAAAAAACCAAATTTGATTGGAAATTATTCAGAATAAGACAATATACCCCCTAAAATATTTGAAAATCATATATTTCGTTTAATTTTTCAAAAAATTTAAACCTCATATCTATTTGGGGCTAGCCAAAAAAATTTTATTTTTTAAAACCCCTACAAACTTTGAAAATAAAGCTATAAAAGTATAAAAAATTCCATTTTAGAACCCCCAAAAAAAATTTATAAAAAACCAATAATTTACTAAATCTTCGTTTTTTATATGAATTTAAAATTTCAATTTCATCCACTAGTTATAAGGAAAAAAAATTGGGGCTTACTTTTTTTCATATTTCAAATATCCATGATCATAAAACAAGAAATGTAAATAAAATAAACACATTACGTTTTAAATCAAACTTAAAACATCTATTTTTTTTAGGGAATTGGTATATAATAAAAAACCCCCCCCCAAAAGAAATCAAGACTAAAATAAGTTCAAAAGAACTTAAAAAATTTATACCAACAAGTAACAATTCCATAATATTTCACCCCCTTTCTGTTTCCTTTCTTTTATTAATCGTTTGATGTATTATTTTAAATTTTTGTTTCTATGTATTCCGTTTTCAATTTATGTAAAAAGTAATCCCTCCATAAACAGCAATGTTTTTGGGATCAATAAATAAATACAAAATAGTCCCCATTCCGATCAGTGAGCAGGTTGCCTAAGGTTGGGGTATTTGTAATGGGGCCCAAAAGATCCAAGTTGAATCCTTCAATTTGTCACCATCATTGTGGAAAATTTGAAGTGGACCGCGAGAACTTACCAAAAGTCTAAACAAAATCGAATCAGTACATACACCAGGGTTTCTAGGACTAATATCAACTAATAAT